>BGPR01000754.1:399542-420572 GCA_013235015.1 Araneus ventricosus
AGGAGCACAAATAAAGATTTTATGAGATATATATTAAAAATAATTTTCTTATTTAATCAATTGGAATAATTTTATTGTTTTATATATTATATGCAGAGCATTTTCGTCCACAGGTCTTTGATTTAACGTTTTAACTTCTAGCATACGAAGTAAAGAAAAAGCAATGTAAACGTAAAAGTAATTTTCTTCGGATAAAACTTTCTGAAGCTATCGATAAAAGATATCAAAATTACTAAATTATTAAGCTGTTCATCAGTGGTAATTCACAAATGGCAAAATAAATAAACAATTCCTCTATGGCAATTCACTAGTAGCAAAATAAATAAATTTTTCGCCTCTGGCAATTCACAAACGGTAATATAAATAAACAATTCCTCTCTGGCAATTCATGAATGTCAAAATGAATAACTAATTAGTCAGTGGCAATTCGTCAATAGCAAAGGTAGTTGGGGATATTTTCGAAATTATTTTTTATGTCCATTAAAAGAATTGGTTGTACAACATTTAGATATAATCAGTTTTAACAGCACTTTATAATTGACACCCTTACCTAAAAATATACAAGAAAGTCGCGAGGAGGAAACGCTAGGGATTTTTTCCTTTTTATTGTTATTGTTGTCGTCTTTGTGCAATTATTACTTTTTTTCATGTAAGCGGAAATGACAAATTTGTACACTTTTGCAGCATTTTTTGTGTGCCAAGGAAGTTTTGTTACATAACATGTAGGTGCAATCCTTTTTGAACACAATTAGTATTAAAAAATAATTGTACCCACATTCTTCTGTGGAAATATAAGAGCAATTGAAAAGGAGAAGAAGCTCGATTTTTAAATTTTTTTCTGATTTAAGTGCATTCAATTTACAAAAATTCCTTTACTATTTACATAGCTCTAAAGAAGGAAAATATTTCATCCTGTCTAAAATAATCCTGTTTGAAATATTTATTCAAAACGGAAATATTACCAAGTCCCGAAGCAGTGTCCAGATACTTTTAACAGTGACGCTAATTTTTTGTCATAAAGCAGCATAAGCCAGTAATTCGTAACTCAAATAATAAAGGAAAATCCGCAATTTCGAAACTGCTGTTTTAGAAATTTGTGTTTTCTCTCGCATTTTCATAAACTTTCCGGAGAGGGCGCGCTGTTCAACTGATAGTTTGTAAATCGAAGTCGCACTTTGTTTAACTAAGTAAGAAAAATAGGAACGATGAAGGCTTTCTGTCGCCTGCATATCGCTAGCTCGACATTTGTGAAAGCCTATTTGAATGGATGTGCAAATATTTGACTCGAGCGGAACTCCAGAACTTTGAATTTCAGCTCTGACTTTCCATTTTTACTGGAAAATGTAGTGGAAGACAAATAAGAAAATATCAAATGTTTTGACACCCGGGCCTTTCGAATGTAAATAGGATTAGTCACTCCTCGAATTTTTAGGTGGAAGTAATTAAAAAGTAGGTCGTGAAGGATTGTTGATTTTATAAAATCCCAGACTCAAAAATATTAAAAACAAAAACAAAATAATAATAGCACTGCAAATGGTAGGAAAGTTTCTCGTTGTTGAGGGGGGGGGGAATTCTTTTGTGAACGTTCTTGAAAAATCATTGGAGAAGTGCAAAAGAAGCGGCGAAAATCAGCAACATTCGCGAATCCTCTTCTCACAACTGTTTAAAAAAATGCATTTAAGAAGTTTGAAAACTAATTAAAAAAACTGTTAAAATGTTAAAAAAAAGTGGTTGCAGCAGCAGGACTGTCTTATCCAATGAGCTAATAGGGCTGTAGTACTGGGGCGCCATTGATCCAAGGGCGTCTAAAAATTGGTGATACTGATTTTATTTTAATTTTGGATCAAAGAATTATTTAAATATAACTTAAAATAGTTTATGCAATTATTCATGCATATGTTATAATAATAAATATGCTACATAACTTTATATATTTCTCAAATACTTTATTAACTAGGGGTTTTCGTTGGCACTCAAATTCAGCACGCGGTTCTGCTGGGGCGCCAAATTACTCCAGCGCCGGGCGCTCCAATTCGTTAAGACGGCCCTGAGTATCTGCGGACCTATTTTTATAATTTCAAATAGATAACCTTGTATAAAGAAAAGAAGTCGCGTTTACTTACAGAAGTTAGAAATTGAATTTCTTCTGCAGAACTTTCGATTTTCCGAGGTCCCATTTAGCTCGGATAATCGAAATTCTACTGTATATGGAGGGTGGCTCTCGTACTGTAAGTAATATTCAAGATGAGTATTGAATTGAATCAAAATCTCATCTTGAATCTAAACTGAAACAATATCTAATGTTCCTACGGTCTATTCCATACACCAGCAAAATAAATCTATTCCATATCAAAATAGATTTCCAAATAAACCAGTACCCAAATCGAATTACATTCTACCCCAACGGTAAATTCGGTTCCTTCCACCTAATTTCAGAGGGAAACCATCAATCCAGATCCTTCACAACCCAATCCATTCAACTTCGAAACTGTCACCGTCTGGATCTCCTGGACAATTAAGTTCCCGGCTGGAAAATCTCTCTTCTCTCGATTCATCCGTCAGAAAATCTTCTCTCTCTTTGAAGACCCGCTGACTAAATAATCCCGAAGTCTTCGATCCACTGTCAACAGAGAACTCGATCGGTATAGTACGCCAGAATCTGACACGGTTCCGGAATTTAATTCCCTAGAGAAGAATGCTGAAACACAAAGGAAGGACGAACAGACTGGATATGCATGACCAATTGGAATTAAAACCTCCACAATTTGTTCATAGAAATGAAACATCTGGTCAAAGGATTCATTTGTTGTGAGAAAAAATTCGCAAAGTAATAAATTTAAGATTTGCAGGAAAAAATAAGAAGCTCATACGAAAAATTTAACATGACTGATGCCTCTCTATCCACAAGGCTTCTTAAAATTTTCTTTTCTTGGGTGCTTTTCTAAGCGCAATAACTTTCGTGACCAATTTACATGCAAAAGTTTTTTCGAACCCGAAAATTTGTAAACAAAGTAATAAAATAACGCATTAATTAATGAAAAAGTTTTATTTAATATGCTTACTTAGGATATTTCATCGAAATGTCTGAAATCAGAAGATTTTTCGGATAATTTTCTTCCCAGAACAACTTTCAGGATTTTTTTTATTTCCCCCATATAATTGTATAGAAATACAATTATATGGGGTGTACGACCCATAGTTTAAGAAGCACTACTTTATCAGATAGACGCCGAGGTAATCTGAAAAATTGTTCAGATGATTTTCCGAGCATTTTTTTCTTACAAACATTAAGGAATCCAAACGAAGCACACACTGGGAAGGTTTTCTCGACCCCAAATTGTATGTAACCCTACCTTGTGTCTCCGCCCTATAGTTGAAGAAACCCGTTTGATCAGACAGACAGATTTTCTGAACAATATTTGGTTACAAACATTAAAAAATTAAGAAGCAGGAACAAGAATTTTTTTGCCCCAAAATTATTCTACGCAACAACAATTTTCCCATATCTTGCCCTCTTCCCCTTCCCACCCACCACCTCTACATTTTACCCGAATCCATAAATTCAAACCCTTCAACTCTCAACCCATTGAACTTATAACCACCTGGATCTTCCCCCCACAACTAATTTCCACTTTGAAAAATCTCAATCCAGGCGACAGCCTCATGTCAGGGCTTGGAGACTCGCTGTCTAAATAATCCCAGAGGTTTCAATCCGGCTGTCAACAAAGCTACTGACCGGCCTGTTGCGCCGGAATCCAGCACATTCCCGGAATTTAATAGCTGAGAAAGGGGTGCTCCAAACACAACAGAACAGTCCGTCTGCCCCCACCCCCTGCGTGGGGCCTACCCACACAAGAAAGACGATCAATAGTTGCTAGCAAGGCACCCCCACTTCTACGGCTATTTATAGAAACGACTGAGATTTGGCGAAGTTTTATTTCACATTTGGGAAGGAGACGTTCTCCTCTCTCCCACGAAGGTTGGGGGCGGGGTGGGATTCGTTCGGTCGAAGGGAGGTGAAATGAATTGATGCGGGGTGATTTGTTTTGACTCGGACTCCCACCTGTCAACAGAAGGGTGAAGTCTGGAGAAAAAGGAAGGGATTTTATATGAAGGCTTTTCTTTCGCTTGTATTTAAATAAATGTTTGAGTTTTGGGGTGAGTGGGTTCTATACCATTTGGGCAGATGCCTGCTGTATCTTCCCAAAGCAATTTTCTTTAAAAGTCCAGAATAAAATTTAAGGAGAAATTTTTGTTCATCATGACGATGAACATAAATTTGGAGCCAAATGACTGAAATAACTTTCCTCTATAAACCTTGGTTTACTTTTAACAATGTATAATTTTAAAGCAACCAGGAGGTAATTTTGGAAATGACCTTGCTTTTCAAACTGCTGTCAAATGATAGGAACAACATCTGATCCTATTCTCTCAATTTCCACGTCATACCGATATAAGAACTTTCGCTTGAAATCAAGTAAAAGTGGAATATTTTTAGAGGGGCTTCCAAAAATGTCAAGGCACCTGCTTGCTCTAGCTGCACTTTTCTTTAAAAAACACAAAACAGCTTAAGTTTGAGTTTGTATTGCACTCTTCAAAAGTGCAACCGCAACATGAAAAAATACGCGTAAACACATGAAATTTACAACGCCGGGGAAGATATATACAGTTGATTGAAAAAACAAGCAAAAATATACAAAAGAATCTGTTTAATGAATAAAAAAAAGTGGCCGTACGAGAAGATTTTTATGTGAATAAACAGTGAAACTTACTATTGATGATATCATTAATGGTCACCTGAGCTACTCTTTGCCCAGCCGCGTACATTGCGGCGCTCAAATCATCCAACATATCGCCCAGTGGTGGCTGGTTCAGCTGAAGCTTCACGAGTACCTATATGTATTCTATAGAAAAGTGATACGACGCTTTTGGTCATAATCATCGTTGACGCTTTTGCTCATCGCATTTGGTTCATATCATTTATGACACTTTTGGTCATAAATGATCTGTTCAGGCTGTCGAGTGTTATTTGGAGGTTTCAGCGTTAAATCGGACCAAGTCCATGTTTTGCCCATTTTACATTAACATGCCTAGTGTAGAAATGCTATATTTTCTGTACAATAATGACTAACGTCCATAGTTGAATTTGTATCCACGAGGTAGTAACAACAATAAGAAGTCCTCTGTTATTTTAAATGCAGTTAATCAAATTGAGATCTGTTTTCTCCGAAATGAATCCTATGGACCTTGTCCACTTTAACTCTGAACCGCCGCCCCCCCGCCGCGGTGTGGGGCGGTCTACCCTATCGCGCTAGAACATCTTGACTGTGCGGCTTGCACCGTGACTGAGTCACAGGCAAAACAACTTGCGCGAGGTAACAGTGGGCTGTCAAAGTATCACATAGTGTTCTCTAGTGCCTCAAGCTCTAATTTCTCTACGACTCTGAATGCGCAGTTAACTCTGCAGCCTCAAAAGAGGCATATACACTGGTGTCCAAAAATAATGCACAATTCTGAAGATACTACAAAATTGGAGCTAATATAGATACTATGGTTCGCAATCAGTTGCTAAGAATCTGGGACATACTATCGTCGGAACTCACATTTTACAGTGAAGATTCGGTCTCCTTGGCTATTAAGGGGCCACCAGAAAGGGATGAAGGTGAAACTGGAGTTTGGTCCATCCAGAAAGCTGATAACGAGATGTAACTGTCATGAGTGGTTATGTTTGTTGTGCTTAGTACTTACATGCATTTTCATAAACATAGCACGTATTTTCGAGAAGGACATTTTTGGACATCAGTGTAAGTAGCTTATTTCCCATCTAATTGAATGCCATTTCGCTGCATGCCTGAAGACATTTTGAGCTCATATTCAAACTATTCTAAACCAAAACTATGAACAAAATTATTTCAACATGAGCTGAAACTTCGAGGGACAACCAATCAAATTATTGTTAGAAGATACGATTAAAAAATGGTTTTTTTTATCATTAATTGCATAAGATCATAGAAATTTCTGCGATAAAAAGTTAGCAAACGTTACGAAAAATAAATAAATAAATTTTTGAAGTAATTGAAGGGGTCCTGCAACTCTACAAACCTTACGCATGAACCACCACTGCATGACACATTCATGATTTATTAAAACTGCAGTGAAACTTCTATTAACCGCCACCGTTCCGAACCACGACTGAGACGGATAACAGAAATCTCTTAATACATTATGTACAGAAATGTGAGTTCACTGATGGCTTGGGATGAAAATGAAAATAAAATTCTTAAAACTGAATAATACATATATAGTGCATTTAATTTGAGAAAACGATCAATATAAACTTCAATATAGAGTAGTAATGTGCAGAAATGACGGTGTTTTTTGGCGATGACGAATAACAGAAACTGACGGTTATTCGAAGTTTTACTTTACTGAGAATTTCGAAAGCGAAAGCTCGAGTCTTAATCACGCTGATTCTTAGTACCGTTTCTAAGTTCATTCTCGATTTAATTTTGGCATTGCAAAGTATCTGGAATTTTACGATGGAAAATATGTAATATTATTATTAACATGGAAAATATGTAATATTTTCTGTAAAATATGTCCGTAACACTTCTCTGATAAGAATCTCTGATATTCAATGAACCGGCTATACACAAGTAAAGCGAACTTTTTTGAAATGGACGTTAATGCTCTCATCTAAATTCCGAGATTTTAGCACGGCTTAGAAGGAGGTTTAAGAGATCAGTCTGTTTTCTGAAAAGGAATTTTATTTTAAGAGTTAGCTCTTCACTTAAGAGGAGAAGACATTTATGGGTTCCAAAGGCGCTTAAGTTGAAATGTGAGCTAAGCTTCCTTAGAAAAGTTAAAAGAGGTTTTACGCTTTGGAACATTTCACAAAAAGTTTTTCCCCTAAAAGAATGTTTGGTTTTAGAGATGAATAATGCGGAATTCTGGATGTTTTAATCCCGAGATAATCTTATCTCGGATTAGGAATTTGTGCTTAAAGTGAAACTGTTACGTTTTAAAAATGAAATATCGTTGGTTTCACAACAGAAATTAATAATTGGAGGGTTCGAAGTTAAAGCAGACCAATTCCACGAGATTCATATCCGAGAAAACAGCTCTCAAAGTTGATCAGCTGCATTTAAAATAGCAGTGGACTTCTAACAGTTCCTGCTGTCTGATGGATACAAGCTGAACTACGGACGAAACGCATTAAAGTTGGTACTTTATTATAAATATCATTGACAAAAGCAGGAGTTATCAATGTTTTTACACATGAGGTGTGACATATAATAGTCATGCCGATTCGTTTGCCCAGTACAACAAAAAGGAAGAAATTAACATACAAATATTATAATGGAGGGTTCAGAATTAAAGTGAACAAAGTCCGAGAGATTCGTTTCAGAGAAATCAGAAATGAAAGTTGATCAGCTGCATTTAAAATAACATCGGACTGAATGCTGACTGGTGGATACAAATTGACTTATGGTCTTAAAACCTTATTACCCAGAAAATATAACATTTTTACATTCGCATGGCAGTGTTTTTGCAAAATGGGAAAAGCATGGACTTGACTCACTTTAACTTTGAACCCCCCAATTAATTCGTTCAACTTCATTACCTACAAGCGTAATTTCAAATTAGAAGGTTGGTGCATTTTTATTTAGACTGAACTCCCTGTTTGAAGCTACACGAGGGCTATTTGAGCATGGATTTCGGCATCTCGAACTCAGATGACGTGGACGGCATATGAGGCACTACCCTCTTTGGAACTTTCCTAATATACCAGCCAGAGGAAGTTAGACACTGATAGATTTTACGTGCAACAGGCCCACAAACACAACGATTGCTTTGTAGAATAAAGACTCAAACCCACGGCCTCCTAATTCAGAAGCCGAAATTCCATCGCCCTCCGATACCCATCGTTTCTGTTCCGTAAATATTCATCTTAAAATTCTAGGTGCGTGAACATTGATATTACAACTTGCGAGACAGACCCGTTTTCGACGAAGAAATACTGGATCAATCAACCTTAATCAGTAGCGAAGAGTGGGTACACATAGGGTCACCATACGCCCGGATTTCAAGCTTACGTCCGGACTAGTGTCCGGATTTACGCCAATGAATACGGCGAGAGAGAAATTTGGTTTTTAAATGAGGAAAATATTTACCAGCGAAAGAAAAATTAATTGTTTACACTTTTAGGGGACATCCATTTGCTTGAAGAGAAAGTGGATGAGACTCTCACCCAGAGCCCCAGTTCAAACTCGAAAATTAAAAGATTCGGCAGCTTTGTTTAATTCTGTATTTTCATTGCTACAATTTTGAATCACCCAAACGCTTAATCAAAATTTTATATTTTGTATTTTTGGAGTCTTAAATTTTTCTGCTTTTCCTCAAACTTGCGCAAGTAAGCATTAAAAAAGAAAAGGGTTGTAGGCTGCATTTAGAAATTTATACTACTATACTTATGCGACCCCACCCAAGACCTTCTCTCTCCCTCTGGTGTTCTGAATTTAACTGAAAATTATGGCAAACTCTGATATGACATGCCCCGGGCACTATTCGCGAGACCATATTTTTAGAATATAAAACCACCAGTCTACAGTGAGATCAGAGGAGAAAGAAAATATGAGGTATTGGAAATTTAATTGTGGTCAATTCGTACAATTACGCCGATGCGACGGCTGGTATTAGCTTGAAAAATTTATAGTCCTTCGATGCAGGCACCAGGTTGTGTAAATGTGGGTAAGGTCATGTGAACCATTATGGTTATTACTGTACTTTCGCTAAAAGTTCTCATTTAAATAGACCCGCTAACGCAACAAAACCGCATGGTTTAAAACTTTGATTACATAATAAATTTGGAATTGATGAAACTGAAAGTGATTTTTAGAATTCCAGTTGCATTGCAGTGAGTTTGACTGGATGAAACGTTGTCAAAGAGCATAATCAATGTTTCTTTAACATTTGTGTAATGGTTTTTTTTTTATTATTATTCTTCTCTTTGAATATAAAATCTAAATAAGTTCTATTAAATTTTCATACATGCTGTAATGTGCTAATATCCTAAGTTTTGTTTTAATTTTTATTTGTCATTTGTGTCCTGTTTTACTATTTGATGCTGTTTTATGAACTTTTCTGTCACTTCCTTTGCCTTCTGTTTAGTTGTCAGAAATTTTGCTTTCGCTGTTGCTTTTTGCATGCAGCGTAATTCAGTTTTGTTGCTATGTTCTGTAATTTGATGTATTGTTTTTTCTTTCTGTTTGTTATTTTTGACTTCCCTCGCCCTCACCGCACCCACTGGGCAGGCTGTGCCGGCTTGGCCAAAATAAATAAAACACTAGCGCTGTACAAATTGTTTCTAGCATCTGGAAATGTAGAATATTTGAAGAATTAACAGTTATGATGATGAGGTTCGGATAGAGGGTCTGTTGCTTTAGAATATCTGAACAGATCGAGTAGCAAATATAATTGATGTTTTTGCTCCTTGGGGCTAGAGTGCCTACTGCTTACCTGGCCTCTGTATTGTTTGGGATTTAATTCCCAAAGAAGAAGATACACATCTCGTGACATCTAGTACGAAACAGTTACAGATTCTTATCTGCCAAAAAAATCTGTCGAAACGCTTCGAATATCTTGCAGTATTTTTTTGTAAAATCTCATTACGCTGGAGGTGACAGAAAATCATCTTTTACCAGACTTTTTCACTTTTATAGTTACACGACGAATAGGAAAGAAACTTGGGATATAATAATCTAAGTTTCAATGTATACTAAATCTTTGTTTTTTTGCAATTTTCACGTAACGCAAAGTTTAACGTAAATCAATGCACAATGAACTTCGTTATTTTCTTGTTGTTTTCATCTCTTTCATCTCTACTCAAAAAATGTTATTAAAATATACAAAGAAACGGTCTCATGGTTTGACTGAGAAATCCAGATCGAAACATTCGATTTCGGACCAAATAAGAGATTAAATTTTGAGACATCAATTTATTTATCGACGCAATATGCAGAGCATTTAGAATTAACACTCAGGACGAGTCGAGCAAATAGCCCATAATGTCTTTTTTACCGTCGCGGACGAGTGTCGAAATAGCCGCCTGCAGTCTTTTACCGTCGCTGACGAGTGTCGGCAAAAGCCGCCCCAAATCTTTTTTTACCTTCGCGGACGAGTGTCGGCAAACCAGCGCCGAGTCTTTTATCTCTCGTCCATAGCGTCGGCTTCGTCCGCAAACGGTCTGCTATCCTGTTCCCGGGCATTTTAGGAGAAAAAAAAATCAGCTGTCATATTTTTGATGGATACGGATTACCAAATATGAGGCTACACTGACTAAAAAAACAGAGGGAAATAAAAAGAAAAGAATAGGAAGAAAGAATAGAAAACAGAGGAGAAGAAAAATAGAAATAGAGAAAGAAACATCGGTAAAAAATGATAATTTTAAACTTAGAGATATTTTATCTTATATGAAAATTAAATAGTAGACATTTTGCTAAATGTCTGGTGTTAAGTATTATCCAATTCTGTATCACTTACAGCTATATTTTGAAATAATTTGAAAAACCAGGAGGAGCAGTCCCCATCCTACCGACTGACCGATTTTGACAAATTTTGAATTTATATGGAAGCTTATGACGTCAGATATGCCATCAAGGTTCGTTTGTCCTCTACCTTCCTCCGTTTCGAGGAGAAATCGAAAACATTTACTCACTGTACATTCTCAATGGGAAGACCTTCAGAGCGTTCCAAACCGCAAACTGGACCGAATGCTGACAATTTTTATTTTATATGAAGGTTTAGCAACCTCTTGATATATCATCAATGGTCGCCTGCCTCCCACATCTACTTATATCGCAAAATAAAACTTGGCAGTGTCCCTCAGCCTGTACAACCTCCAATTCGCCAATTTGTTTCGCCAAGTTGCAAGCATATCTACAGGCTACAAATATTAGGGGCGAACAGCAGGTTGCCGAAGGCGGCTATTTTCGTATTTTATATGTATCGATGCTATAGCAAGTAATAGTAGGATAGGAACCACGACTGCCCGACTATCTTCCTCTATGATTAATTTTTTAATTCTTTTGTCATCATTTGGTTTGGTCTAAATGAAACCTATTCAGATCAGTTATGAAGGCTGACTTTTTTGGTTGACAAGCAAGATGAAAGGTTTTTGTAAAATATAATTCAATTAAAGCATTTTTATACAAAGAAACTCAGAACAGTGGATTTTAATCAGTTTCGCTGTCAAATCCTTTCATTCAGTCCTTTAGCAAAAGCATAAACTGTGAAAAACTGAATTAGTGGAGTCCAGAAATAGCACAAAATTCAGGTCCATGCATTGCTGTGAATTTTTTTATTTTGGTGTGGTGGTGGGAATGTAACGTCAAGCGTTTAGTTTTCGAGGGTAAGGGGATGAAAAAGTCTCATCTTCAAAAAGCAAGGCAAATTCAATGCTAGAATGGGAAGAGGCGGTTTAGATATCGGGGTATACTTTATAGTATGAAACCAGAAATCGATGCTATATTACTTCTTTTGTTCAACTCAACATCGGCATGTCAGATATGAAAAACTCCTTTCATAAAATGAAACCTTATGATCCATAAAAAGAAGAATGTGCCGAAATTGATTCCGTGCTCTAATTTTCTACTTCCACGTCTTCTGCCTTTTTGAATACATTTCACGATCGATTTCCGTTGAAAGCAGTGTCTGCTCGACAATTTCTATTCAGGTCTTTCCACGGACCCTTTCTTGTCTGCATCAGCGTTTTCTTTATTCCACTTCCATACCTGCAGCTTTCTTCTGCTCCGTCAATATTGCCACAGTTCGTTTAAAGTTTCACAAACACTGCGGAATTCCCAGATGTGAAAAGCGAGTTCCTTTGTAATGCCATCGAGGGAAAAAAATGTTTACCGAAAGGGAAAGCTGGTGCTCTTCGCAAGTTTAAAAATCTCGCTTTCTGTTTGATTTGCAGAGGAATGAAAAAGAATGGGGAGCTGGACATGACGTCTGCGAATGAATATGCACATTTGAATTAAATGAAATAGAAATAAACTACGAAAACCGTTTCTGAAAACAGATTTTTATTAACATAAAATTAGAATCATTTTATTTAAATTAATTTTTACTTTTTAGTCTTTAATTCGTACATAATTATTAAAGTTACGGAATCTTGAAATAATTTTTTCTAAAATTCATTGTCAAACGGTGTGATTAGTATGGAGTCAAAATTTATTTCAATGAATAGATTATATAGTAATTAAGTTAAGAAAATGCTTAAATAGTATATTGTTGTCGGGAGTGCAGAACAGAACCAAATTTCTAAGCTCTAGAACACCGAGAAGTGAGTGAAAAACCGATTGCAAAATCCCATCTTCGCAGACATGAAACAAGTCATGTTAATGAAAATGGTGAAAACAATCTTTAAAAACACACTTTTTTAAATAGTATGCTTCTAAAAGGGGGATTTTTTTTAAATTAAATTTTTTTCTTAGTCTTAAATAAATAATTTATAGTTATAAATACCATGGAATCTTGAAAAATGTTTCTGAAACTCGCTACAAAGTGGTGTCACTATGTGGAATCAAAATTTACTTAAATTAATCGACTAAATGATAATTGAATTCTGAAAATATTAAAATAGTATACTGTAATAGAGAGCACAAAAGTTTACAGTTTTACAATTTCAGAACTTTAGCACACGGGGAGGCAAGTGAAAAAGCGATTTCAAAAGTCCATCTTTCGAAACATTTTGCAAGTCAAGTCAAATAAAAGTTAATTCAAGTTAAATCAAGTTAAATATCGTGAAAATAGAGTATCTGTCAAAAGCGAGGGCAAACACCCTTCTTCTTTGATATATTGATTGCTATGCTAAACAGCAAATAAAAGTACATGGAAAAGGAAAACAGTTTTTAATCAAGAATTCAATCCAATTTCCAGAGGAAAGATCACATCAAACTTGTTTCCATTTTAAGGTATCGCGTTTACATAGATACGAACCGACAACCCTTCGATGGATTTGGTTAGAAATTTGATCCAGATCTTCGTTTTGCGCATAATGATAGTGCAACAATTTTCATTCGCTCTCGTTTTTTATTTTATTTATTTATTCAAATATTGTGTTCGCAGACAAACAGTCAGATGGACAAAATTCCAAAAATGATTTTTCCATTTTGCCTAAAACGTGGAGATTCACCAAAGTTGAATAGAATGTTTCGATTTTTTTTACTACTGTCTCAAATGTTGGTTATCTAATAGTTTGAAATGAGGCACATTTATTCCAATAGTTAAAAAAGTTTATTGATTTTGCATTTATTATAAAATACAGCTCAGCACGAGGCAAAGCTCATACTTTAAAGTTGCCTTATTCCTCTTGGGAAATGTATTTCGCTACAATACTGAGCAAACGAATCGCCACTACTTACAGAAGATAAACAAGTACGTCGAAGCACGGCAGAATTCTCTACTCGAACGACTAAGCATTCCAATTACTCTTACAGACAGACTTCCGGCATCAAGAATTCACGCGAAGATTTTAACACATGCTACAAAGTACAACGGAATTTCACATAAACTTAAGCCGATTATTCTAACAGACGATTTTAGCAGACTGTTAAGAATGCATGAGGTCATTTAAGCGGCAGGCATGCCTGCTGTATCTGTTAGTCGGCTCTTTAGTCTGGCGCAGAATTTTATTCACGTTTGAGGCAACTGCCGTTTTCCTCTCATCTCGATTTCTTTTTCAAACACTTTTTGCAACTTGATTTGTTTCATGATTATTTGTTCATTCACTTCCTGATGCATTAGAATTCTGAAATTTTGCATACTTGTGTATTCTCGAAGACAATACATTATTTTAACATTTTCAGATCTTATTATCTGTTTCTGTTTATTATTATTATCTGTTCTGTTAATTAACTTAATTAAATTTTGATTTCTACTCTGTGGCACCGTCTGGTATTGAATATGAGGAAAAAATTGATTTCAGAAATAATTCATAATATTTTTAAAAACGAATTGAAGGAAAAAATAATTAAAATAAAAAGTTCTCATTTTCAGTAAACCGATAAAAGTGTGTTTTATAAAAGGCGTTTTCATTAAATCTTTTTATTTGCCTGTAGACGAAGAGAGAGCATTGTAATTGTCAAAACACTCGACTTCGACATGTTGACGAATCTTCGCGTTTTAGAACTCGCTGGGTCCGAAAAAAGAGTAAAGAGTTTTGTCATCAAAAGGCAGATTTGTGGTAAATCTGATTGCAAATCGGTTAAGGGTAGATTATCTTACTTCGTTTGTGTGAGAACACTTTAACTAGAAAACAGAATGAGCTAAGAAGGAAATTTGGTATGAGATCATTACACTAAAATTGTTGGCAAAATATGTAAACAGAAGAGATATTTTTCCAAATTAATACTCAAATCTCTTCACTGTATATATATATATATATATAGTACTAGTTATAATTTATTTATATCAAATGTACGAAGAAGCTAAACCCAAAACGGGCCATATCTTGGTAGTGTACGAGATCTCGCTAATATTTGTGGTATTAGGGGAATGGCCCGTTCTTTTTACACTCTAGCACCATCTACTTTTTAAATTTATATATATATATATAGAATATAATAAGAATCCAATTTCTTTCCATTATCATGTTATTTAATCTTACACACCTGATAATTTTACTATAAATCTCAGGAGACAATAAGAGTTTTCAAAACAAAGAAATCACATTATTTACCGATCTAAGCAGTGTGATCTAGCATATCCTTACATTTTTTGTTTAATAATAATCAACAGTAAAACTTACTATGACTTAAATAATATCTCAGATTTATTTATCAAGTTCCAAATAAAATTCGTTTACTCAATCAAGAAATACAATTCCATTTCTCCACCTTTCTTTTGAAATTCATCGCAAAGTTAAGTCAAAGGAATTTAATCGCATCCATACTGAAACAATGTGAATCCGACCTCAATTTGTTTGGGTCTCACTTCCATTTCTAACAATAAATATTACGAATGCGCTATTTACACGGAAGCGACTTCGAATCATAATACAATTACTCTTTGGGAGTCGGAGCGTGATTACCCTGCAGGATTCGCGAGGCAGTGATTACTTATGAGATCCCTAAAGCCGGCTCCAGACAAAGGACAGACCGAGGGTTGAAAGCGCTCGTGTTCTGATTCTGAGATTCGAGCTGGTGTCAACTTAACCCACAGAACTCCTAAGGAGGAGTTAGACGCTGATAACCCCCAGCTACTGGCAAGGAACAGCATTGAAATGTGCACATTTCTTAAGAATTTCTTGCTGCAATTTTTAACCATTAAATTACAGAAGAATTCTTTATATAGCAGTTTACTTTAAAGTGAGAAAAAGGGATCTAGAGGAGAATTGGTGATAATCCCCCGATACTGATAAGAAGAATTACAGTGATCAAATTTTATAAGAGTTTTGACTATTATGATATTCTTTTTAATGTACTGGCTTGTTTAGAAGTAAAAGTACAGAAATCCGACGAAACAAATTTCTTAGTTCGTAGACAATATTTACATATAATGTATATATTACCTAAGAACTAAGAAATTATGCGACAAACCAGTCCCAAGGCTGGTTGGCTATTTTGATTGTTGGAATTTCAAAAAAGTTTCTCTTATTCGAGTTTTGATAAGTAGTAATGCTAATAGTGTTAAGTCAAATTTTCTTTTGTAATTCGAATGTATGATTATGGATAGGGTAATTTAATTTAATTTTAATATTTATATATATATATATATATATATATTGTAAATGTAATGCATGTTTGCTTAAATTTTTAATTGACGTGTTCAATTTACCATATAATGTATACTATACATATATGACAATAGGATTTTTTGTTTTTACTTTTTTCAACACAATAAAACCAGGAATTCTTTCTAAAATGACGTACTATAGAAACTTGGTTTCAAATGCGATAAACTACTTAATTTAGGCAGATACCTAAGCACTGTGAATTGAATCTATGTTCCTATAGTTTTAATCGACACACTAAATGTATTGAAATTTCATTTTTCTGGTCAGTTGAGTTTTTGCGTTATGCAGATAGACAGACTTCTGTATGATGCCAGATAGACAGACGGTCTGGAATCATACAGAATTATATCTAAATCCGGAAGCAGTTTCTTCAGACTCAGAGAGATTTATAACCAAGTCGTGTTGTACTTTAACATGGGAGAAATACGGAACAGCAATTTTGTTGCTTTAAGTTATTGGGTCGGTCATGCAGACCATGGCATTATATTTAGCACCCGGAGCATCGAACCGGATGAGACGGAGGAGGAAATTTGAAACATCGGTTTATCGCGTTTAAATAAAAGGCTTTTAATCTGAAAGGAAAACTTGAAATGGGAAAGTTACAGGTATTAAAAAAAATCTTTAAAATTTGCAGTCGAACTAGACAGCCTAAATAAGTCAGGAGTAAATAAAAAAGAATGTAAACTTTAAAAAATATTTTAATTTTTTTCCAACTTGTGCGAAATATTTGTAATTTTACTGCAGTACGTATTAGATAGGATGGAATAACTGGTAAAAATTTCATATCGATATCTGCATTATTTTTTGAAAAATTTTGGCGAAAAATGCCTATAAGTACTTTTCTATCAATCCGGAGAGGAAGAAAATCTTATTCTAAAACTATTGTTGAATAATTTCAAATGCGATCTATATGATCGGTTTTAAAAAGAAATGGTAAAAATTAAAGTTGTCATTTTATCTCAATTATTATGCCTGAACTCGTTCTTCGTTATGACCGAATCCGTTCTCTCTGCGAATTCGCATTGATAGAAAAGTATTTATAGGCATTTTTTGGCGACTCTTAATTTTTTCGACAAAGTTGAATTTTTCAAAAAATAATGCAGATATTGATTTGAAATTTTTACCAGTTATTACATACTATAAACATGTACTGCAGTAGAATTGTATGCTCGAATTGAAAAAAAATTAAAAGTATTTTTAAAAATTTACTTTCTTTTTTTATTTACTCCTGGCTTAATTGGGCTGTCTTAACGTTCAATGGCACATTTTATAGATTTTTTTAATGCCAATAATTTTCCTATTTAGGTTTTTTCTCAAAGATTAAGGGTCTTTTATTTAAACGCGAATAACGGATGTTTAGAATTTTCCTCCCCCTTCCACCTTGTCCGGGTACAAAATATAATGCCATGTTTTGTGTAGCCGACCCAACATTTTAAAGGAATTTTTTCCACATTCTGATACTTTTCATGACAATTCGACTGGACTATTAGAATTTGGTGATTGATTTAAATCTTTAAGCCATTTTTTTGCCACCACGATTTTTCTCCTTGTTTACAAGAAGGGAGAAAAAATGCTATAAATCGGATGCACTTCAAGATCAAAATATATAAAATTGTTTTCTCTTTATTATTTTCAAAACTGTTTTTAATCTGTGATTTTAAAAAACTATTACTTGTGAAATTCGAAACTAAAGGAATTTTTTTTTGTTTTCTTCGAAGACTCCTCCTTAAGGAAAAAATTTCTTCAAACGGAACAAATATGAAATAAAATACATTTCTAAAATATAAATAAAACACGGAACAATTCTAAAACGCAGAATCACTGCTATAAAACAATATTACTTCATATTTTTTTTGCCGTCATATTGAATAAAATCTAAGATTCCACTAAAATCCTACTTCAGCCCTGCAAAACCCAGCTTCCATCGAAACAAACAAGAGCTTTACGTTCCAAAACAAGAAATATTTGTTGTCACTCGGAGGCGGGAAACACAGTCACAGTTAGGTCAAAAAGAGAGAGAAATCTGTGACGTTAACGGGCAACGAATCAATATTAAAGCGATAGAGGTTCCTTTCTGGAATTGAAACCAGTAAATCTGAGATCTTTTAGATTGAATCTACGGAGATGGGGTAAGAAGAAAAGTTTCGAAAATCCCGGTGTTTGGAATTGAAATTTCTTAATGCTTTCCAGATAAGGATTCCTTATTTCTATCACACAGCTCCGGGGGTGAGGGTGGGTGGATAGGAGGAGTTTTTGAAAAGAGATATGAATGGGGAAATCCATCTTATGAAAATGGTACTATCTTCGAATGAAAATGGTGTAATTTATTACTTCGGTATGTGAACTAAACCTTTAAGCACATTCCTAAGAATGACTAAGTTATTTTGGCATTAGTATAAATACAAGGTGGTCATAAATTATTGGACCCATTTCAAAAATTAATTAAAAAACTAATAATATTACAACTACAGGTTTTTTTAAAAATGAGAGCGCATTTAAAAGGGTTTTTTTCAGATAGGTAACGCGACGTTACGGTGGTATAGATGGTCGTAAATTATTGGATATCTCCTATTTTTGAGAGTCATTGCTGCGAAACTGTTAAAGCTACAGGAAAAATAAAAGCATGTATGTGTGGGAAATTTACCCTCTTTAATTTGTTAAATCATTTGTAATGCGAAAATTGAATAGTTTTCGAGATATGCAAGAAAAACTAAAAAGGGAAACCAGAAAATGCGCATCGGTTTCTGCTGATAGGTAGTCATTGCGTATGGAAATTTCTCGCTGTAGCAAATTTAGAATGCCGTAATGGTACGCCGCCTATCTGAATTTTTTTTATTTGCTCTCTCATTTAAAAAAAATCCCTTTTCGGCAAGCTTGAAGACAAAGGTAGATTCCTTTTTGTTAATGTTACAAAAGTCATGAAATATTACATATTGATCAATACAGACATAGCCAATGACTTTATTGTTTCTACACATTGCAACATTTACGCTGTGATTCTGTTTTCATGCCATTAAATTTTTTGCTATATCAAGGTTTTATCATTCCATTTTTCACTCCAAAAAGTTATGATAGATTTGTCGGTCAGTACATTGGTCAATTTTTTTATATCTCAACACATAATCATTCAACAGGTAGGAGTCATAAAGAAATAAACATCTCAGCAGTGCAAATATCTCCAAGATAACATTAAGCCACCCTATCTGAAACAGTAACAAGAAATTGACTCTTGGCACGAATGAAGAAAGACTCTAGATTTAAAAATTTATTTATTTAATCTAGGTTTCAATATAATTGTGCGAACCTTACTTTGTCATATGGTAAAATCACATGACATGGAAACACTTAAATACTACTAAAATGGGCTCATTTAGAGAACTCCCTGGTTACAGAGATAATAGTCACTAAAGTCTCAATATATAAGAGAATAAAATTATTAAACATTGTGTGTGGCAAATTTAATACGTGTTTTTAAAGCATAGGATATGAATCCAGCCAATTTCAATAGTAAATTTAAATCTCCATAGACGGTTAAAATCAAATACTCAGGCAGAAAATCCCAAACAATTTTAAAGTTAAGGAGATATTTTTCAATAGTGAAAAGGATAAAGGAAACTCTTATATAAATATCTATCGTTTTTGGCTACTTTATATTGATTTTATTAAACAAATCATGGTCCCGCCATGTTTAGTTAAATATCAAATTAAAGTATTCTGTCAAAAAACTTATTATCAAATTAACTATTAAAATTATTTGATTAATTAAAATTAACTATTTATTTAATTAAAATTAAAAATTAATTGTTACAAAACTTCACTAAAACCTTTTTCATGGCTCATACTATATGCCAGTAATCTTTATCTTATAATTGTCTAATAATTATATTAATTTAAATAAAAGTCACTGTGGCTATGTATGTATGTTCCACATCTCCTCCTAAACCACTGGACTGATTTCAATCAAACTTTTTATTTAAGAAAAGAGAAAGGTCACCTTCAACTTTTCAAAGCATAAAAGATGCTTAAAATTTCACTTAATTAAAAATTAAGCAAGGCGTTTTTCCGCGATGTCTTTCATTTCCATAAATTTGTTCTCTCATTTTAATATTTTTTTCAAAATTAATTTTAAACTGAATTCGTAACAATATTCTTGTTGATCAAAAATAATACGAAGAACTGTTTCCAGAAGGAAGAATGCTAAAAGAAAATTTTAAAAGTAGACGATTTAACAATTTATATCGGGACCAGCTATTGATTTATTTTCAAGCTTTAAATTAATGAATAATTAAATAGTTAATTTAATTGTTTCAAAATATTCATTAAAACCTTTCATTGACTTTAGTAATTGTTAACAAAATTTGAAGTACCTATATAACAAATAATAACGTATGAAGAAAAGAAAAGTTTTTAAAATCTGATACAGTTCAATTGATATTATCATTTTAATTGAAAGCGTTTTAGATCAAAAAAAGCAATTTATTAGTATTATAATAGTATACAATAGTAATTTTTTACATTGAAAATATTAAACATAGTAACTTTAATCGGAGCAAGCCAGGTATATCAGTGCCAGTTATAATTAACAAGAATTTAACAAGATATTAATATAAATTAATTATATATTATACCGTATAAAAGTGAAAGTGAATGCGGTTGATAGGAACTCATAACTTCTAAAGTAATTCTTGCCATCAAAAAACTTTTCAATACAAAGTAGTTGTTATGATAAGGTGATAAAGATTACTAATTGAAATTTTCTTTTATCTTCAAAATCTTAACTTGTGTATGAAGGGAAAATGATAGAGATTGGGGAGGTGACAGATATCAGCTTTTCAGCTCATAACATAAGCAATTCTATGAGATAAAACTTTAGTATGAAAGTTGTTCGTTATCATAAGGTGATAATTGTAGAGTGAAATTTTTCTATCTTTAGTCGCAAACAGGCTATGGGGATATGATATAGTTGAGGAGGGATTGAAAATGGCTTTTGGCTCATAACTTCTAAGAAATTGTAGTATCAAAAAAGTTTCAATACAAAGAGGATTGCTTGTTGTGATAAGACGATAATTCTTCAATTTGGATTTTCTTTTTTATCTTCATTTGTAAAGAGATTAGCAGGAAAATGAAAATTTCCACCCCCCCCACCCACTATTTCACTTACCTTTGGGCTGGATAGCCCCAACTACGAACTCGACCAGGATTTCACTATCCTTATATCTGCGGCTGGTTAA
>BGPR01000755.1:0-112115 GCA_013235015.1 Araneus ventricosus
ATTTCACCTAGCCTATGTCCGTTCTTGGGTTTGAAGCTACAACTCTGCCAATTTTCATCCAAATCGGTTTTGTGGTTTGGTCGTGAAAGCTTAACAGACAGACAGACAGACAGACACACTTTCGCATTTATTATATTATTAAGGATTAAGGATTAAGGATATTAAGGATTATCCATTTATTTTTTCTAAAAATCATTTCTGAATATTTTCTTCGGGAAATTTTCCTTTTTCTTCACTAATATATGGAAACTAAGATATAAAATCATTTTTCATATAAAATTCCCATGTTAATACTTAATATTTTTAGATCCATTATCAGACTCATCGGAAATAAAATGTTTAATTTATTTTGCTGCACTTTAAATTTTGATGTAAGGAACTCGAAAACATAATTTAATGCATGATTATATGATTTCATAGATTAACGTTCTGTTTCGAAATGACAAGAGTTAAATTGTGGATTGAAAGTAGAATATTTGATCTGTTATCAAACCACCAGGAAGACACATAACATAACACCACTCCATGTGTAGCAGACATGATGTGGAAGAAAAATCAGGAGCAAGTTCATTAGGATGAACTGCTACTGAGAGCCACATTACTTTTTTTCTTGAGGAAGACTCATAGATCAACTCTTAATTTCCTAAAATTTGCACAGAAGTAAGGGAGAGAATGGACAAAGCAGTTTCGTGAGGTATTGAATTTCGACTGAATTTCGAGACCCTAGGATTATTAAGTCTTTACATTTAAACCGAAAAGAATAATCAACTAGAAACAAGAATTTCAGTATTAGGATTGACTCTAGATAACATTTAGAAGTTAAAAACCTGTGTTGATTCTGGTCTGTGCTTTCAGTGGGGGATATTTTGGCCAAAATGAGCAACCCATAAGCCTGCAATGTTTACTATTTTTGAAATAAATATCCCAGTTTAACGTATTTCTGCTTATTTTAGTGAGCATCACGTTTATTTAATCTCTTCGTGAAAAATATTCCCAAATGCCTATTGCACAAAAGATGCATCATTATCTAAAATGCCGTGACATGCTTTACACCCTTTTGTTAAGCTGAATCGGAGTAGAAAATAAAAAAAATTTAAATTAATGAAATTTGAAACAATTTTCGGTACAAAGTCTTAATATTTCTGATCATTGCATGAAAATTTATTATTCCTATTAGGTTAATATTGCTTGAAATCCGTATCAAATATATTACTAAAAAATATGCAAATAAATGTTTCTGCGTTCTTGTGAGACATTTTAATTAGTTTTACTTTCTGCATCTGGAAACGATCTTACTAAAATTGCAGAGCATGAAATGAACTTCCTCATTTTGCTATGTTTTCTCACTTTTCTCATCTCTACAAAAATGCCATCCACCGATAACATCTTTGTTTGCATCTCTCGTACAGTGCCAGTTCAACATATTCAAATTTACCCTCACAGATGAGAAAGTCATTTTTTTCTTCTTTTTTCCTTTGTCACTTTTTTCTCCTCCCAAACTGTCGGTGCTTTGGAAATCTCCCGGCGCTACTTTGCACTTCTCTCCCGTGCCTCTGAAGTATATTTTCTTGGAACAGATATAAGATTGCGAGGACTCGGAGAGCGCATAAAACACTTCTTTTTAGCTTTCAATGTGACGCATTTATTTCTTTTTTGTGTCGCCTTACCAACAGCTTTCTATGGCGAGTTTCTGGTGTTCATTTTGTGATGTATCTCTTGGATGGCAATAGCAAATGTTGTGATGAGCCGAGATGCATCTCTCCTAAGCTAAGAAGGTGATAAAAGATTGTGCTGAAGAATTCTCTTCTTTTAGTAAATTTCTTTTCGAACTTAAACTTGCGATTTGTCGAATTTTATTTTTCATCTTAAAAATACAGGTGTTTTTGTTGCTCACAGAAACAAAACACAGCCTTCACAAAACTTCATGTTAACTTTCACATCAACAGATATTGGGCATTCTATAGTTTTTGCATAAAATAGTACTATTTTCCTACAATTTGAGTAGAGAGTCTTTCAGTAATGTCTTAGGACAATTTTTAAGACGTTTTCCTATGAATGAGGGCCTAAAAGTTCAAGAGCAGTATCCAATTGCGTAGTTAGCATTTGGATTAAGTAAAGTCTCATAAAATATGGATTAGCATACATTCCATCGTTTATCAAAATGGCTTAACTCGTGAAATACGGTTGAGATGGAGGACAGCCATTTTTGCAGCTTCGCTTGAAGAATTTTTTTAAATTTCTTTTCCTTACTGGTGATTAGAATGTGATGTTACTACTCCATTAGAATACTATTGGGTGGTTCGGAAAGTCTTTGCCGATTTGTGGGGGTAACCAAATTTCATAAAGATCGGAGAGCAATTGTTGATTTGTATAAAAGAAAACAAACAGTCATCTTCATATAGATAAATTTTCCATATATAGAATATATATATTGAGATGTTCAGAAAGTTGAATTAGGGGCTAAATTGTAAAGATTATTTTGCATTAACAATGAAGTTTATTCAATAATATCTGCGCCATTTTATTCGATAATGAGTCGCCGTTTTTGTGAAGTTTCCTTATCCCACTATAATAGAACGTCTCTGGATTATAACTAAAACAATAGTTTAAGTTGCTGTTAGCAGTCCACACAGAATATTTAATTTTTTCCCTTTACAGACTTTTGCAAAAAACGGAACAGATAGTAGCCCGAAGGTGCCAAGTCAGGACTATAGGTAGGGTGGGAGAAAACATCCGAACCAAGCTCCATTAACTTCCCCGGGTGACTAAATATATATGTTGTACAGCATTATTTTGATGAAAGACAACTCCTTTACGTTTGACCATTTTTGGGCACTTTTATCAATAGATGGCTTCAATTTGTCCAGCTGTTTACAAAACGTAACCTAATTAACTATTTGGTGAGATATCAGCAGCTTGCAATAATCAGTGCAATTCCACCAGCAACTGAGCAAAACTTTCTAGGAATGAGTATTAGACTATGGGATGGTGGCTCACTCGAAAATTTCCACGAACATTTTCGCTTAACATTACGGTTGATAATCCATTTCTCATGGACCGTTATCATACGCTTCTAAAACGAATAGCTCTCGTTGCGTTTAGCAATAAATCTCAGTTGGAAATTTTAAAAGTGTTATTTTTTTCTTCATTTGTATTGTACACAAACATGTAGGTTACTATGTAAACTATCGAAACCCAATCGTATAAAAGTCGCTATAAATGGTCAGTTTCGACACACTCTCTGCTGTTTCACGAGTGGAAATAAGCTGATTATTTGTGATGAACGTCTTAATTTGGCCTCCATTATTTCAGCAGCGAATGGTCTACTGGACTGTTGGCAATTCTTAAACATGAACCTTTTATGTACTGTTCCTCTATCATGCACTTTTACACTGCACCAGACAAAGCCAATTAAACCAATGCTGATGGTGAATAGACATAAATATAGGCGAAATTACCAGCTTTAAAGAAATTTATAATTTAAAAGGTTGATAACAGCAATTCAACTACCCACAGTGTTCAGACCAGGCTATCGTCAAACAGCGGAGACTTTCCGAGCAATTCATTACTTCCAGCATGTAACTAATCTTCGAAAAGATAAAGTCACTTGGAGATAATTTTGATGTCTTATTTCTATATCTCTCCATATTAATAAAATCTTTTTTCTATATCTCAAGTATTTTTCTCTTTAAGACATTTCAGATTTCACCCAAACAGAAATTTAGAAAATATTCTCAACATTAAAATTTTAAATTCATTTAATAGTATGCGCTTGTATATTAAATTAAGAATTTTAAAATCGAACTTTACAAATTTTTACTAAAGTGTAAAATATTATTATTTCCCAGATTGATGAAAAAGACACATAATCGCAAAGAACCATTCAAGCATTTACATTTCAAAATATAAATTATTAATAGAAACCGATTTAAAATATTTCTATTAATATCCCCGACTCTATTACTTTAGCGAAAATCATACTATGAATTCCTTTGAAGAACATTTTATTCAGAGTTGACTATGGATTTGATTTTCTAAAATTTCTTTTAACGTTACTATGACAAATTAAAGCAAATAATTTATTCACATTCTTCATATGAATATGTAGATAATGTATAAAACAAATAATTTCTGTAATTTCACTTCAATAGAATTCTGCCAACCCACTTATAGTAGTGCAAATATTCCAACACTTTCACACCAATAATGTTGGCATATGCAAATTTGCGTTATAAAAATTCATTTTTCCATTTACTTTAGAATTCATCACTCAATTTGCTTCTAAAGCATATGAAACTTATAAAGCATAACAAAACTTATAAACCTTTCCTCAAACAAGTTTTTATGTATTTTCCATTAAAAGATTTTTGAATTTTTCACAAGACTTCAGTATAATTTATTTTACTTTCAGCATGTTTCAAAAATTTATTATTTGTGAAAGATATTAAAAAGATTTTTCTGAATATTCGAAAACTTTTGCAGAGAAAAATTTCCCAAATGTTAAAGTTTATTGTTGTCGAAGTATATAATTCAGTATTTTATATCAGAAAATTTCAATATCCTAAAGTTATAACATTTATAAAATCTTTTTATGTTGTTATAGTTACAAAAAGTGAATAGTATCTATTAATAAAAAGACAGGGCTAAAAATCTTCAGTATTAATCTTATTTCAATAATACTTCTGTTTAAACTTATTAAATTTTTTTTGTTTTAAGATTGTTCAAAATCTCTCATTTTAAAACACTATTCAAAATGTTCATACATTGGTAGATAAGATTACTAAATGTAGATAAAGATTGGTAAATAAGATTACTAAATATATATAACGATTGCTAGATAAGATTAATAAAAAAATTTCATTTAAAAGCTAAGAAATAAAATTACCAAATGTAGATAAAGATTGCTGGATAAGACTACTAAAATTTTTATTTAAAAGCTAAGAAATAAAATTAAATATTCCGAAAACTTTTCTTATGTAAATCGATTTTAAAATAAATTAGACAAGCAAAGTTCATCATATATGAAATGAATGGGCGATATTCAAATGAATATATTTCAAACATCGACATAAAATGCTTCAGTATCACTTGACGAGTTCAAGACAAATGATGACTGTCCTCCCGCTGGTGTGTTGCGGAAGTTTGGAGAGGGGGCGCCAGCTCATTTGTCGTTCTCGTCGTCTGACCGCGGTTCAACGTTAAGATGTCCGCCACAAAGTAGCCGTCGTGTTGCTTCAAAACGGGACGTTAGCATAACTAAACTAAGCTACTCACCAAATATTTGCTTAATGCTGGTTTTGATCATTAACGGAATAGACACAACTGGTTTAACTAATTTAATTTATTATTTATTTCATCTCTTGGTTACTTTATATTAACCACTAGCAGTACGCGCACGGCGTTGCCCGTAGAATCAGGACTTCAAAAAAAGTGGGTGAAAAAAAGTGGCCACAATGGCAGGAAAAAGTTTTGAAAACAAAATCAAAACAAAAAATACACACTATTGATATTCCCGCTTATTTTTCTTTGCGAATGACGTCACCTGCCGCGAAGAAGGTCACGTTGCAACAATGCATTGTGGGATGGTCCTGAGAAGCTCTCGCTGTTAAATCTCGCTACGAAAAAACTGTTTAAACCGATCAGGGAAAAATTAATTTAAAAAAAACGAAAAAAGATATTTTAATAGTTCTTGTTTTAAATCCGACATATATAAACGTTCCATTTATAGGCTGAAAAAAAATGAAAATTATAAAGATGTTAGAACGTCAAATGCGATAATTTAAAGAAATCTTTTTAAAAAATCACCATAAAAGTGACTATTTTTCAAACATTTCTCAAAATTCAGTAAATAACGTTAGACGTACGAAACAAACTTCATTAGAACGGAAATTGTTTGTTCTTTTCGATGGTGTAACTGTTTTTTCCGTACAATTATTCGAAGCCATGCTATTGAGAAATGAGTGCGAAAAATCACCCCAAAAGACACAAAATATTAAATAAAAAAATTTTTTATTCAATATTCCGGCTTCGATTCTAGATTAAATTTCAAAATTCCGGTTTCGAGGTGCATTCAGTCACCATTACGACTACGTGTATGCCACATTTCATGGCTGTAAGTGCGATAGATTCGTCTGGACATTGCAGACAAACACACACGCACACAAACATTGCCTTTTATAAGTATAGAAGAAGCTACATTAGGGACCATGTCCAGTTTCTACCGTGGTCAGATGGTGAAGGCTATAATAGAGCTGAATTACTCTTCAGCCAGCTTCCACAGCAGACTCGCTTCAGATTTATATATACATATAAAAATTGTTTTCAGTCTTCCTGAGATGACTGAAAATAATTTTTTATCTGAATGAATTTTTATCTATTTTCAGTGTTGCATTAAATAACTTTGTATGATAAATTAATCTTGATACGAATATAACGCATTCCTGCATGTTTAATATATGAAGTATTTATTTCAAAAATAATTCTTTCTAGACCCTTGCTCCTGAATTATCTGAAATTTAGGAGCATTATTTATATTGAATATGTCATGTATTTATGAAATTTCAAGTTTTTCCGTAATAGTCAATTAGGGTGAATAGATATATAAAACATATTTTGAAGTTCTTTTACATTCATTATTTAACCAACGTCTATCATTTAACCATTAATATTCTCTACATTACTATCCGTTATGAGATGAATTCTCGGTTGTTTTCTTGTCAATAACAGAAGTGTTGATTTCGTACCCAATATATTTGAATGAAGTTTGTATCATATCTCATTTTGTCGGCTTGCATTCTGCATCCATCTTTAATTATCACTTCGAACACTCAAGCTGGACCCAGCCACTGTGATATGATTCGAAATAATAATTATTAGCATTTCACTTACGTTAATTACTTTTTCCCGCCATGACATATTTGCGTTGGCTACATTCTTTAGTTTGCCTTTGTTCTTCATTTGCATAGCAAATATATTTTTCTCAAGAGAATATTTTGAGAATTTTCCAAGAATACGTCAGAGTCATAAATTAGTCTTGGACTATTAATACGACAGCATCATTGGATTTAGGCTCAAAGGAATTATATAACTCTTCACGAAATGAAAACTTCTGCACTGAGATACTGTTAGAATTAAAATTTTGTCTTATCACCCGTCATTGAATAATGACTAGTGTTTCACATTGTTCTTAAGTTAGTCCTTCGAATCAAATTGCCGTATAAAATTGCCATTCAAAAACATCTTTTAGCCGACATATACGGCTAGCTCACGAGTAGTGAAATGGGCGATTAAAATAAAGCTGGTCCATAGTTAAATTAAATTAAATTTATTTTTCTCACATTTTCCACATAAAATAATTCTAGATTAACTACGATTACATAAACTGACATGTTACGTTTTTCAACTCGCTACGCATGGCGAGATTTTTCCGACCGGTCCCAGCGAGAGGGTAAAAAGCGATCTATCTCCCACGAACATTTAAGAGACTCTGTCTATCCTAAGGAGTATAGACAGTGTCTATACTCCTTCTGATAGCGAAAAGTCGTTGTTGTGCCATGTCTTGGCACGAGGGCGAGATAAAATGTGAATGTCACAGACTCCCCATCTGGTTCCGACGTCTAACAGACCGTCTCTGTTAGGAACCAAAAGTATTAGTCTTTCGTGGTCTTCCATGCTTTCTAAGGGAGTGCACCTGGGTCCCACTTTCGTCCTGTTTGCACACTTTCAGTGCTGATGCGTAGTATGTTCCCACGGGTTCATTTGTTTTGTCTGGGTTGGCGATTACACAAGAAGTGAATGAGTTTTGGCTGAGGGCAGTGATGTAGGTCTTCCACTTTTTGCAAAACTGGTACAGTGTGCCTCTTTGTGAGTAGGACAAACACGGTCCCAGGAAAAAATTACGAGACCCTTCAATGCTTTCATCACCTACATTCCTTTACCTCAAATATTGTTGCATCTCAGCAACTTCTTTGGCATCGCCATAAATTTGGAGAGTTTTTAGGTGGACTCAATTTCTGTCTGGTATTTATGAAACACTGTAGGTCATTTTGAAATTGTCGAGATAGCAGTTCTCTGCCAAAAGTTAGGAAGGAAGCAAGTTTGATCAGTCGAGAACACTTGGCTGTGTCTTCTGTCAAATCTCATGGAGGGAGTTTCACTGAGTTATGTTGGTCTTCCACACCTCACCAGAATAGAAAGACGCCGTTAGATCACGGTTTTTTTCTTCTATAAGGATTTTCTTGTGGATGGTATACGCAATAAATGATTGATGGATTTTCAGAAGGTAACTCAGTTGTTACATACAAGAGACAAATTGGGTACGGTTGTCGTGATAACTCTAGGTAACCCAAATCTGAGGAAAAATTCTTCCATAAGCACAGTTGCACACTCTCTTGTCAGTTGATTTTCAGGGCAAAAGGGTTCTACCATATCTAGTGGCAACGCCTTCAAAATGAAAACATTTTTCTTATTTTTCTCTTGTGAGAGGATGAAGAGTATATTACTTGGTTTCTGAATTCCTTGTGTTTGTACTGGAGCTTGTAGCAACCCAGCAGGTTTTTGGTTTGAGGCTTTGAATCGGGCACAATCAAGACAGTTTTTGATATAGTTGGTTATGAACTTCTGCATACCGATCCAGAAATAATGTTTTGCTATTCTTTGGTAAGTTCCATCTGAACTATAATGTGCAGCATTAGGAGAGTCATGGTGTTTCTTCAAGATCTTGTCCGTTTCCTTCTTCTCTTTAAGCGTCATGAGAATATCTATACAGTACGCCCTGATTCATGAGATAATCTCTTTATAACCAATTGGCATGGTTAACGTCTTTATCATCATTCTCGAAGCAATGGATGATTTTTCGGAGTTCTTCATCTTTTAGCTCTTCTTCTCCTATATCCATGGACGATCTTGCAGGGAAGACTATGAAAATTGTACTCTCTTCACAAGAAGGTATTTTTGATCATAGTCCAGCCGAGACAGCAAGTCTGTGACTACATTGGATTTTCCAGGTATGTACTCCAGATTTAGATTAAAAGATTGTAATTGTAATGCCCAACGGGCTCACCTTCCAGAGGGTGATTTCAATTTCATTAGCCACTTGAGGGGCTGGTGGTCAGATGCTACGATGATTTTGGAACCTTCTATAGAACCTGTAAATTTGTTCAATGCCCAGACGACCGCAGGTGCTTCTCGTTCTGTAGTTGAATAATTTATTTCAGCAGAATTTTACAGTCTGCTGGCATATTCGATAGGATGCTCTTCCATGTCAGGACCTTGCAGAAGAACAGAGCCAAGGGCATAGTTTCTAGAATCAGTCCGGAGTACAAGAGGTTTTGTAAATTCCGCTTGACTCAAAATGGGAGGTGAGACCAAGCAATTTTTCAGGGTAGTGAAAGCATTTTGTTCACTTTCAGTCCCAGTCCAAACTGTTTTTTCTTTGTAAGGTTACTCAGAGGGCGAGAAATTTCTTAGAAGTTAGATATGAATTTTCGATACCAAGAACATATTTGCAAAAATGATTGGACTTGTTTCACATTCATAGGAGGTGGAATTTTCTGAACAGCTGATACTTCATCAGGGTCAATTTCAATTCCACGTGACGTGATCCAAAGTCCAAGATACTTCACACGAGAACAAGCAAAGTGGCACTTGCTGCGATTGGAACGAAGCTTATAGTCTTTCAGTTTCAGGAAAACTGTCTCCAGATCCAGGAGGTGTTGATCAAAGGCGGGTGATAAAACAATAATGTCATCTGGATATGCCATGACAGGGAGGTTTCGGCAGAACATGACCATTAGCTACTGGAAAGTAGCAGGGGCATTCCGCAGACCAAAATACATTCTCTTAAATCGGAATCTTCTGAAGGGGCAAAAAATGCAGTTTTGTCCCTATCAGCAGGATGCACGTTATCTGGTAGTATCCTGATTTTAAATCGATAGTTGACCTACAGGCTGTGTGCTTTGCACTTTGGAGTAGATCATCAATTCTGGGGAGTGGATATGAATCAAGGACTGTGATTTCATTTAGCTTGCGATAGTTTATACATAAACGTGTTTTTCCATCCGGTTCTGGAATCAAAACCAAAGGAGCCCCATTGGCGACCATATTTACATACCATCATTTGCATATCAAATACATTTTTCTCAAGAGAATATTTTGAGAATTTTCCTACAATACGTCAGAGTCATAAATTAATCTTTGATTATTAGTACGACAGAATCATTGGATTCAGGCTCAAACGAATTATATAACTTTTCACGAAATGAAAATTTCTGCGCTGAGATACTGTTAGAATTAATTTTATCTGCATCTAAATAAAGTTTTGTCTTATCAGTCCTCATTGTATAATGACTAGTGTTTCATTGCTCTTAAGTTAGTCCTTCGAATCAAACTGCCGAATAAAATTGCCATTCAAAAACATCTTTTCCATATCCGGCTAGCTCACAAGTGAAATGGGCGGTTAAAATAAAGCTGGATCTTAGTTAAATAAAATTAAATTTATTTTTCTCACATTTTCCACATAAAATAATTCTAGATTAACTATGATTACATAAATTGACAAGTTACATTTTTCAACTCGTTACGCATGGCGAGATTTTTCCGACCGGTTCCAGCGAGAGGGAGAAAAGCGATCCTTTTCCCGCGAACAGTCAAGAGACTCCGTCTATCCTCCTTCTGATAGCGAAAAGTCGTTGCTGTGCCATATCTTGGTAAGAGGGCGAGATAAAATGTGATTGTCATAATCTTTATTTGTTGAAAATTTATAAGATTTTTGCTATACTGTAAATTTCTATGAGACGTTTGGGAAACTTTTAGAATACCAAAACAATATACCCATGATGGTAAATATTCACTTTTTTCTTCTAGTCAGGTAATGGAAAAATTTTTTAGATGATAAATATAAATAAGAAATCTATTTAGACTTTTTTAAGAGCATTCATCATATTAAAGAGAATTTTCTCGTATCCATCAAATTTTATTTAAATTGTTTCAATCAGAACGTATCACTTAAATAATGCATTTTTTACAATAAAAATCCGCTGTTTTAAACGCGAGAATTTTTATGGTGGCTCCGCATTAGATGAAAATGTATTGCCACGCTGAAATTGTTTTAAAATTAAGCATTTTTCAATTATTAGAAAGTAAATCATATGCTGTTTAGAAATGGTTTCGGATATTGATCTTTTCCTAATATGCTGAATTCTGATGCATGAAATATTGTTATCATTACAGAGAAACTCTTAGTAATTTTAAAGTATAAATAAATTTATTTCACATTCATTAATTTATTAATTGAAAATACCTTCAACATCGCATGAATGGTAATTGGAATCACAACTTCACCATTACCATGTATGTCAATCCACGTGATATCTTAGTCACATGCAAAGGTTTGCACGTATTTTAACATCTAAATGCATATTGTTTTTAGCTGTTCTGTAAACAACATTCTTTTAATTCCAAAAACAATTTCAGTGGATTATAAAATTAAATTGATCTCAAACTTAACTTATGTAAACTTGTTGAGCGTGGATTGAATCCATTCATGTTTAACACTGCATGAAAACCTTTTAACTCCAAATTTAGTTGCAACATATTTTTACCACTTTTATGGCCTTTTTATAAGAATTATTTGTCAAAACATTTTATTGTTTTGGACTCTGATTGAAGGTGGTGAGTAAAGAGAGAGTTTACTTGCTTCTAATTTTAAATTAGAATAATTGCCACAGGGGAAAATGTTAAAACTTATGAATTATAAATAAATGAATTTTACATAAAATTTTAATTTTTTTATTTCTGTTCACGAAATCAAAATCATTGTGTTTAGGAAAAACTACTAAACGAAACATAGGGAAATTGGGGTAAAACCGCGTAGCTAAGACTCGAAGGCCTGTTAGAGCTAAACTATTCGACATAGAGCTTGCCAAATTTAATTAAAATATTCATTGTTTAACGCAGTACGATATGCCATTCCTGAAAGTTTCATAACTTTTTTATCAATGCTTCTTTTATAAAAAAAGTCAAACCCTGAAAAACCAGATACACATGCTAACTTTATGGGAAATTAGGAAAACTAGATTTTTAGTGGAAAAGTAGAAAGCATTTTTATTTTATATAGCAATTTAGGAATATTTCTTACAAAGAATATTTCTTTAACAATATTTCTTACTCCAGCTTTCGTGGACCCAGCTCAGATAGTTTCTACACTGGATCCATCCTTTAAATTAGAAAATTCAGAATTAAAATTTATACAATGACGTGTTTTTATCGTCTTCTTTGAAAGAATCATCAATACCCTATCTTGTGGCACTCAGATTACCCAGTTTTACCCCGAGTGCTGAGTTATAAAAAAAAGGAAAAAATAGAACCAGGCAGTTGTTTGCCTAAATACTTAATGTTTGACAGGGTATAAATCCCTAGTAAGCATATACTAAGCTGGATTAAATATTATTTTTACAACTAATTATCATTAAGAAAGGATAATTTAACTTAAAACAAATAAACCTTCACAGACGCAGTGAATTCAACAGCAACAACATGGCCACTATGACCATTATTTCTTCTTGACTAGTGGAGTATAATTCGGAATCGGTCCACTAGGTCAGAACTAAAAGTACCAAAATCAAGGTACCCGGTTTTGCCCCACTCTTCCCTATTTGTGCATCTCGGGTATTAAATTTTCTGTAAAATATTCCATTCGAAAAACAGAAATTAAAAAAAAACTGGAAAATTAGTTTTCACTCAAAAATAGATTTACTAAATTTTTCTTCTCGAAAATGCCATAGGAAAAGCTTCTTTGATTTGAAATTAATGCAATTTAAGAAAAACAAAAGCATTTTATTTAATACAGATGCAACATAAAGACACTTTCAGGTGTGCTCTTCGAGGATAATAAAAATTAAACAAAAATAGATTATCCAATATTTTGAAAACTATTTAAATGATGATTTTCCTGAGTGCTTTCAGATTCGCTTTCGATACAGGTTCAAAGATTTTAAATTCTAAAAAAGAATAAAAATGACAATTATGATGGTTTAAAGAGATTTGACTGCTATTTTATATCATCTTCCATTATGTTATGCATCTGAAATGATAAATCAGGATTTCTATGACCTTCGGGGTCTTTTAAAATGTGATAAAGGGTAAATAATGTATAATAAAGCCTTTTCTATTTCTTAGATGCAATTATTGATTTTTATGCAATTAAAGTGTCTAACTATTTTGAGATATTTGAGAACGAAAAATATTTTTCATTAGATAAATTCAGAACGTCAGAATAAAGGAAAACTTAATGGAATATCGTGAATTTATTTACCTGAGTATATTTTGACTTAGCTAAAACATACTGTCATCTGTGATTCGTACAAAAATAACAGCTATTATTTTAAAAATTTGTAGTATTCATCCTATTTAACGAGACATGAATCGCTCATGAACTTTGGCGAAGGTACATTCATAAGCAGAAAAATTCTTATAATGAAGCCTTTCGCTATTACAAATATTAATTCCAAGAATAACTTTTATTTCCTTTGCACAGCGTTTTACAGAAAATGAATCTTAAAAATCCAAAATAAAGCCAACAACAAAAAGAAAATAACTTTGGAATCTGAAAAGTTTCTAAATGAAGTGAAGAACCTAAATTGTACGGAAATCTTCCCGGTGAGTGGTAGTTACCGATTACTGATGCAATTTTAATGAACTTCCTTAAGCACATGCAACTTCTTTAAACAAAAGCCATCATCATGAGGTTAACTTGGAATTATCAGCGCGAAATCATTAAGTGCTGTTTAAATCAAGCAAACAAATCATTATCCAAATAGATAATTCGGCAAAGCTTGAAATCACTAGTAGTGAAGAGAGACTGTAAAAAATCCTGTTTTCGAAGAAAAAGTTAACATTTTAATGCAATCATGTATTTGCAATTCCTTAATATCACATAATTTTTTTCGTTTACTTACCGCAGACTAATATACTAAAAGAAGGCAAAGTCACGTGGTACATGGGGCATTTGGGCACCCCTTTTGCATTTTTAAAAATATATATAATGGGAATTTCAAAACTACGAAATAGAACAATGGATCTGACCTCTCTCGAAAACAGCTGTCAGATAGCTAGTCGTAGAAAAGAAGTTGGCATTTTTTCCCTTAAAGTTTGCTACGCTATTTGAAACAGGGTAGTGCGATGAATGTAGTTTTATAATTACTATAAAAATAACTAGATTACATTAAAGATTAAATTAAAAAGTTTAAAGAAAATTAGTTAACTTTTAATGAATTGAAATTTTTTATTTAGTATAAAACATTTATAAAAGAGTGCCCCGTTTCTGAAATTGATTTGGAGAACTGGAATCTTGGAGAAATGAGCACAGATAAGATGAAATTGCAGTACCCAGTTGCCCTGAATTACTAAATTAAAATATTTTGCTTTCCTTAGTCTTCACTTCTGCTGATCTAATAATGTCTAAGGATTATTTAGAAAAGGAAAAAAGAGAGAATAGAATTGAAAAAAGGCTTTCAAAAATAAATGCGGGCTCAAGATATACCTAAAAATAATACTAAAGCTGTAAAAAAGAATACTATTAAAGCAAGAAGAAAAAAGAAAACACTCAGATTCATCCAATCCAGCGTTGCTGGTGATGAGAACATTATCATTCCCGACGTAAGCAATGTTAATTATGTCGAAGATATGCCTGATTTTTAAAACAATTAACGTACTGGTTTTATATTACCAATCCTGGCATAGAATCCTGACATCCTGGCAAAGAATGTGTGTGGAGGCTCATGAATGTGTGTGAGTATGCGTGCGTACGTTAGTGCTCTGTGTATGTGATTTCCAATCTTCCTTTTCCATTTTATTTCGTAGAAGAATCTTCATATATCCTCACACACTCTTTTCATGTATTTTAAGTGCTATTCCCAGAAGCAGATATTATATCGCATGAATTCTGAGAGAGCATGAAACTAATTTTTGGCTCTTGTGATGGCTATGTTTGTTACTTCTTCCTGTACTTTGCTGCATCAAAGAATTCAAAGCCAAATGCCACATGATGCTTTATAGTTTGTGCGAGGATATTTTCTTTAAATGGCTGTAATGAACGCTGTGATTAAGCAAATTTGGACTTAATAATATAGAATGATATTTAATGGTATAATAGAAAAGAATTCACGCAGTTCTTGGTGTGTTTCAAGTGTTTTAATATTTTGATAAGGTCAGATAAACAATTTTTTGAAAGAAAGAATATGTATAATAGTCAGTGAATTATATGCGCAAAATTATAAACATGGACATTAATTATCGGTGGTAAAACATGAAAAAATAGCTAGCAGGCTACTTGAATTATGATTACACTGATCAACATTGATTTTTTTGCCAATAATATTCCAGTGATTTTAGAGTAATTTCTTGCTGCTGATTCTGAATCTGGCATTCTTTTTGTTAGATTGGTTGCAGTTTTCGAGATAAACTGAAGTTTAAATTTTAACAGTAATATGTACGTACTACTCAAATCGCATTGAAACTGTCTGAAATATAAATCAATAATAAAAATTAAAACAATACAATAAATCAGCTTAATCAGAAAAAGTAATCAATATATAAATCAGAGGATAAATCTGTACAGAAATCGTGTGAAATCGGTGTCGAATGTAATTTAAGCAATAAAAATTAAAACAATATTAATGAATGAAATAAAGAAATAAACTTCAACAATTAGACAAATCGTAATAGTATGATAAAAACTATACGATAACGTTGTATTAAGTCCATTAAAATGAAAACTAAATGAGTTGGCTCAATAAGTTCATGTAAAAGCACTTATACGATTTTCTTTTAAGTAAAGTGGAAGTTTCGTGTTTTAGTCTCTAGAAGTTATGTACTATAGTAGTGTGCCCCACATCCCTTCATATTTTTGATCCTTTACTTGATGTCCTGGTAGCCGAAAGGTTTTCTTAAAAGTGTGCTTATTTTTGTTACTTTCTACGTTCTGTACTAGCAAATAATATTCTAGCTTCCGAGCTTAATTTTGCAATATGTTTGTTATATTACCGAGAAACTTCCACTGATTTGACTCAAGAATTCCCAAAGAATACTGCTATTTTGAATTCGTCTTTCAAAACATTTTAATCTATGATTAATAGAATTTTGCTTTTCAGTCACTAATTAAAGGATTATCTGAGGCCAAAAAAGAGATATTTGTCTGCAGGAATATTGTAAAACTTCATAAATGAGCCTGAAGAAACCAGAAAAATTACTTTAACCCTCAAAGACACGGGCTGGCTTCTAGAGTGCGCTAGGAAAAAGTGCATTTTTTATTAGCCGCATTTCCGGGCTCCTCCCGCTAACCTACCACTCAACTTCTCTAAACACATGGAAACTATTAACAAAGGTTGCTGGGCAGTCAGTTTCTCTTTATACATCAGTTGTTTAGCCAATATACGCCACCAGTGTCGTTATGTTTCGCCTCCAAAAAAACCAAATCGTGCCTCCTTCTGATGAGGAGAAGGCCTGTGAGTTCATTAATGCGTCGGAAATCAATCATAAGGAGCATACCGAATAAAATGCTCCATCAAAATTCTCTATATAATATCCTTTCTTTATAAAATGAAAACTGTGAAGGATCGAAAAATTTTCGGAGATTCTCAGATGAAAAAAAATCTCCTTGGAAAAGTAAATTTTCTAAGACCCCCTCGGCAAAACACTTTAGGACAACTTTAACCGTTTCTTAAAAATTCTGACGATGTTTATAACTAATTATCCGTCCTCTTGAAGTTCGTTAACGCATATATGATTGATTCATTTGTGAAGTATACTAATTTACACTAAGGAGAAATAGACCGGTAGGCTTCGACGAGAACAATAAGCAAACGATGAGATAAGCAACAAGGGATGAAATGATGGCATTCATAGGTATTTTTTACCTTTAGGAACTAAAAAGATGTCAAAACTGAACCTCCGGGACCTTACATTACAGTATATAATAAAAAACTTATGGTACTTGTGTATACAGTAGAGAAATCAATAAAAAAAAATCAGTTGGCGTGCTGAGTGCGCCACCCGTGTTTTATTGTTATGGGTAAATGCCCGTTCCTTTTTGTGTTAAAAACAATTTCGAGAACTTATATCTATTATTATAACTAATTAACTGAACCCGTTTAAAAATTTATTTTCTCAAAACATTGCTATAATATAGTCAAATGTGTAGTAAACATAAATAGACTTTTAATCATTTAAGAGGCATTTCAAAGTGAATATAAAATGGGAAAATATGATGGGCATTAAAATAAGAAACATGAAGTGAAAGATTAAATTTCCAAAAATATTTTTAAAAAGCTTCGTGATACAAACATTTAGGTTTTAAAAATTTTTTCTAATTTGTGACTCAATTTAATAAATGTTGAGCTTAAATTAAGAAATCAGCAAAATAGTTTCGTTTAATACCAGAAAAGTGCAAACACGTTTCAATTTACGTTCCAAGAACATGAGAAATTATTCTGTTTAAGCAAAATGCTATCCGTTACAAAATTATGCAACTTGACATTTAATAGCATGTCAGTTAAAAATGCTCTCTCGCATCAATTTCTGCATTTAAATACACTTCCTCAAAAATTTCGACAACCCAAACGCAAAAACTGCTGACGAAATATATTTCATCCAACACGTCTGCATACAAAATTCTTCAGAACATAAATTTACAGTTTACTCACTTTATTATATTTTTTCAACGATTTTCTCGTTTTCTCAACAGTGCCATCTGTCGATAGATGTCGCTTCTTTGTTTGTATCCGAAAGTTTGATGTATAGCAATCCTTTGGGAGTCGAAAAACGTGTTTTCGATTTTTCTAACGTATTATCGGTTCTCTGGTGTCTCCGAACTCGGTCTGGCATATCCTCTTCACTTCTCTGAAGTTCTGTTCCCCGAAGCAGATATTTGACTCCGGGAATTCTGGGAGAGCATAAAACACTTTTTTGTGAACTTCTGCTTGATACATTTGGGACCTTTTTTCCCTCTTTATTTATATGAATAACATTTGGATTCAAATTATGGGGTCATTGGCCTGCCCTTCTGGTCGCAATAACGAGCATAGATTCACTCTTAATAATAAATAAGTCTAACGTAAAAAAAGAAAAAAGAACTTGGTTTTTTAATCTAATTACTACTGTCTCAGCTTTTATGACGCTCATACAAAGATACTTGGTTTAAAGTTCTGCTGAAAATGGATTTCTTCATTTATTCTACATTTATACATAAAGATTAGAAGAGATCTGAAAATCATAAATTCCATTCTAATTCAATGCTTTGGCTCCATCAATTACCGTACGTCAGGCACCTAAAATCCCATGGATTTACAAGGCTGAAACAAAAAAATAAGTTTATACGATAATTAAATGAATGTTTGATGGAAATGTATATGTATTTCGTAAAGAATTCGAAAGAAACGATTATTACATCGGTATATTTAATACTTTATTCTTACCGCTTGAATCCCTTTCTCATTACTAATTTTCCTACATGGGAGGAGATTTTGTGAGTAATAACTTTTATAACTTACTCTACATGAAGTTTGGTGATTTTTGATACTAGAGATGTTTCATTTGCTCCTTCTTGTAAATAATTGCTCACAGTTATAAATGATTCCAAATATGGAAATAATCATTCCATATCCAAATTTACACTTTTTCTTAAATATGGCTAACATTTTGTAGAATGATTTTTAAATATTTTAAACTTAAAGATTAAATATCAGCGAAAAAATGCGATTGAAATAAAGGATTTCATTGTTGACTAATTATAACATCGCTATCAAAGGTATCATATCATCTTGAATTTTCTTTATAAAAATTAATCAGAATGGATGAATCTGTCACTTTTTATGGAAAAAGTGACAGATTCATCCATTCTGAAAGTAGTCTTTCTACTGACCCAAAGAGAGTCTTTTAATGGTAAACATGCAGTTGTTGTAACTGAAAATAGGATGAGTATTAGCATTGAAATTATTCACTCTTTTTGAAGACAGTGCCAAAAAACGGTGGTTTCCCTATTATCACAAGATATTCAACGATGTTTCCATGATGTTGCTACAATATTCTGAATGCCGCACAACATCGTAAAGAGTATTGTAGGGGATCTTGCGCTAATAGGGTTACCAATGCATTTCGTTTCTATACTTTCCGTTATAAATAAATAAGTCACTTTTAATATCAGAAAAAATAATGATTATATACAAGCAAAATTTTTAATTATTATTATTACAGGTAGTGTAGTGTCTCTCAACCTTTCAGCATTTACGACCCAATTTTCAATCATAATTTTCATCGCGCCCCCCCCATACAATAAAAATGTGTGTAATAATAATGTATTTTTTGTATTTTGACTCTAAAGCTACAATACGACCTTAATTACAAACCTTAAAAACTACCAAGAATAAGTAAATTCTTTTAGTAAATTAATAAATTTTTCAATAATATTTACTTTCCGATATGCTCGCGTCCTCCATTTAGTGTTATAAGGCACCCTACGGGGGGGGACGCCCCACACGTTGAGAATCGCTGAGATAGTGCTATAAATTTATGCAATATATAGGATTCCTCTGAAAAGGTTAAAACAATTTCACAATGTTATTTTTTCCCGTAGATTCTCTAAGCTTTGGAGAGTTTCGTTAAGTGTATTTGCAATACCAGATGCTTGTATAAACAAGACAACTAAGTGGAATTCAAACTTCATTTCACTATGTAATTTTAGTGGCAAAAGGATCGCAACTGTACTTCATTTTTCATAGAAACAGTCCGTATCTATCTTCTTGTATTCTTTCATTTTGAAAAGCAAATGCTCGATAGAAGTCTTTCTTCTTATTTTGTCATTCTGCGTAATACAAACAGATTCCATAAAATGCTTTGGAAAATTTTTTAAAATTAAAATAAAATTATTTTTCATAACAATTCGCCGGTAGAGTAAATGTCGTTTTATTTGCTCCAAGATCTGATATTCAAATAATTGTAAACTATTCAAATCTCATTTTATTAATTGCTAATGAGGTATGGAAAACGACAGTATGAAATCCCAAATTTTTTATTTGAAAGTTGTCTAGAAGGCGTCTTTATAGAACATCAACATGATTGTGTTTATACTCCTGTGTTTTCAGTCTGTAAGTTGGAATGATCCAATTAATGTGATAAAATAAAAAAGATTTCCAACACAATACACAAGGTAAATGAATTATTTTGAGAGAAAAGATGAAGGCACTGTTCTTATAGTTAGAAAGGATTAATTACTTAACCGATTTTATTTACAAAAGCACTTAGATCTAATATGATCTAGTTTGCATTAATTATAATGATAATAGTTTTAACATTGTTGATACACAAAGAAGTTCTAATTTTGCTTTTTAGAGTTTTATATTTATTTTTCAACCGTTAATGACTTCATGTATTTTTGACCAATTGATAAATTTTTACATTCTATAAAGATTCTGGCTACTAAAAGTTAAATAATTTTAACCTTTAAATGCCCTGTGTTGCCTTTAAGAAACATACCCAATTTTGTCTTCTAAAATCTTGAGAATTAGACTTAAGTTCTAACGCATGTTTTTGCCAATAGCATACATATTGAAAATGTCATTAATTCAATTTACAACATATCGATGGCAGCCCGAGTGTCGATAAAAAATAAAAAATAAATTGATGTTTTTCACTTGAGGCTACATTCTTTTAGCTTAGTTTACATGCTTGAGAATATCATATTTTATTCTACAATGCTGAAGGAAATTCCTTAACTGCATTATTAGTTATTAAATTCCTTCTGTGTTTAATATTAAAGAATTTTAGGAAGGAATTTTTTTCCGAAATAAAGCACAGTGTTGTTAGTTGGTAACAACTGTTTTTTAGCCATAAACTATACTTAAAACAAAATAGGATTTGTAAAAGTATTTTGCCATGTTTTATTCAAGAAATGAAAGTCAAAAAAGAGTTTTAAATCAATTTTTAAAAAATCGGGCTTTTAAGGGTTAATATATCCGATTGAGCGGAAGGAATGAACATTGTAAATCCGAGAGAAATTTTCGTATCAATTAGCCAAGAATATTTCTTTGGAATTTTCGTACTGAAGATAATGTAAAACCTTTTGCGTGTTGTTATTTCAACCATTAAGCTTAATCGGAAGACAAAAGTAGGTTTAAGAAATTGCGAGAAGTTATTTCGATTTTGAGTATTTCTACACCTGCGTAAGATACAAGAATAACTATTTCTGCGCGATATTGTTTCTTAGTGAATAACTTCATATTATCGATCGGCTTCCTAAACCGCCGATGCACTTCTCACAAATGTGCAAATAATGGAGTCTAGACAGGAAAGATAACAGACGGCCAGGAAAGGGCATATATTTCTGGTGTTTTACCCCGAAACAGTGAGTGCACGGATAAACTCTTCTGGAGAAAAATGCTATCAAATCTTTTAAATTAAACCCCGACGTTCCTGGGAGTATTAACTGGTTTTGAAATAATAATTATCTACTAAATGTCATGCGGATTCACAAATTTAACGGCTATATTTTTAATAAATATAGAAAATCTTCTTGGTACTCTTTTAATAATGAGAATTGTGATAAGCTATACAAAACTTAACACATTTCCTTAAGTTTCAAAAATGTCCTCTAGAAATACTGAAAATTATTTTCTAATTTATTGAGCATAAAATATGCCAAGTTCCATATTAATGATAGGGCATATTTATTATTTGAATCACATGGTTACAAGATATTTTCATCTAAAAGTCAGAAAATAGAACTATTTTACATTATTTTAAATGAGATAGAATCCATCACTCAATGAGAGCATTTTCTTGACTTTCAGATACTTTCAAAGATACAAAAACATAAATAAGTTGTTTACTGATCCCTAACTAGTAAGCGTATGTGTAAACAGTGTTTTAACTTTTCATTAATCGCAACTCTTATTTTCGCATAAAAGCCATATTGTCAGCAGAAAAGATGAATATTTAAGTTTACAATCTTAACTTCTATTTTTGCTTCTGACATCTAATTCATGAATATTTCAATCATTATGGATGAAAAATTTTCGGTTGTTGAAAGATTTGTTGTTAAAAAATTGAATTATTGTTAAAGCAATTATTTATATATACGGAATATAACTAAACTGACGATCATATATTTAAGGGCTGATAGAAGTCGCCAAAACAAACAACTTTCACAATCCAATATGGGATCTGCGAGTAAATGCTGTGCTGACGAGAAGAATAATAAAGGACAAAGAATCTTTATAATAGAAAACTTTACAACAAATGCTGAAATGAGAACGTAATAGAAGATATCAATTATCTTGATTACTTCAGGTTAGTAGTGAATATTCCAGCAAGAGAAAAATTTATAATACTCAATGAAAATATAGAAAATTGTGATTTTAAGGTGTACACGAACGGATCTAAGATTCATGACAACACAGGGTTCGCAGTGTATATCTTCTGAAATCAAAAAAATTTCAAACATATTGCTATCAGCTAAATTCGCATAACTCTGTTTTCCAATTCGAGCTTGCTTGGAACAAGGAGCTAAAATAAAATTTTTAATCGACAGTTTCTCGTCAATCAAGGCGTTAAAAAAGTTTTGACATCAGATCGAATTTCATGTTAAACATTAAAAAGTCCATTAATAATATGAGAGGAAAAGTCCTTTTATTCTGGGTCAAGGCTCATACTGGCGTCCCAGGCAATGAACTTGCTGACCACTTTGAAAAAACTGCTTCATTTTCTGGGAAAAATTAATGTCCCTGCACCCTACTCTTTCCTATAGTATAAAATAAAAAAATTATATTAAGCAACATACAAAACTATTAGATAGATTCTGAAACAGGAAAGGGGTCAAGGGTTTCATTGATCTCGTATTGACCTTAACTTCATTATTACTACCAAATACTTTTTTATATACCTTTTAACAGGTCAGGGCCCATTTGATTCATATTTATATCGTTTCAAATTAGCCAACACACCAAATTGGAAATGTGGTTCACAAGGTGATGTAGACCACTATGTTTTTGACTCCACTCTCACTAAAAGATTTCATTTAAATTGACCTACTGACAGAAACAAACCACATGATTTAAAATTTTAGTTAATAACAAATATGGACTTGTGAAACCGAAAGATAATTTTAGGATTTCCAGTTGGATTTGCGGTGAGCTTTCTGACTGACGAAACGTTGTCAAAAACTATATAATTGCTTCTTTAAAATTTGTGTGCTTTTCTATTTCTTCTTGGAATATAAAATTTTAAATGTTTCCTATCGAATTGTCACACATGCTGTAATGTGTTTAATATCCTAAGTTTTTGTTTAAGTTTTTATTTATCTTTTGTTACCTTTTTTCACTATTTCTTGTTGTTTCATGAACTTTTTTGTCACTTCCTTTGTCTTATTTTTGGTTGTTCAGAATTTTTGCTTTCTTTGCATGAAGTGTAATTCAGTTTTGCTGTGATGTTTTATAATTTCATGTGATGTTTTTTTCTCTAATTTAATTTTTTTTGTACTCCGCGCCGACTGGATCAGGGCCTTACACCCTCTGGGTAGGCTGTGCCGGCTTGGGCAAATAAATAAAAGAGACCACTAGCTGCAATACATCGTGAACGAAGTAAATCGTTTACACGTTTAAATATTCTTAGCATTTCAAAAACGTCTGCAGCTGCGACACTAAATAATAATTGACAAGCTCCTCTGGTAACCCTACGAGCGTCTCGTATACAAAGCTTTTCAGCTGTTAGAAGAGAAAATCCAGTTCGTGATAAATCAAGCAACACCTGTTGAAGGAAGATGGGGTACTTCTGTTCGCTTAGGCTGTCTGATAGTAAAAGATATGGGCTAATAAATTGGTTGTGGAAAATCCAGAGAAAGCGCCCTCTCGCGGCTCACCACTTGCTTTTCGACCCCACTTTATATTGTGAAAGCTGTTTGATTTGCGAGTTCTATCACTCCATAAAGTTATGACCACCAGTTTAGTTACACCCTACATAAATGTACATATATTTACAAAATAAATTATTTTTGGAAGACAAACCATATAATTGAATAAACAGCCACATAGCGATAACGTTCAGGAACCTTCTGAAAGAAAGCAAAAACTCCTGATGTTTTCGGTCCAATCTTTCGCACATGCTAAAAACAGTTTGTTTCCCTGTAACACCGAATGCTGCGAAAAAAATCTTTAGAAAATAATCGACAATAAACAAAACCAAGATAGGAATCAGTAAAAACCGTCATACAGCCATAAAAATTAAGAAAAGTATTAAAACAGGGAACTGAAAAAAATATCCATAACACCCAGCATAACTCACAGATGCATTAAGGAATGGATTGGTGCGGGTTAATTCCATTATTTTTTTATTTCGAAAGAATTGCCCAAAGTTTAGAATCGTTTTAAATCGTGAAAAATTGTCTTTTTTGTTTCCTTTGTTGTCAAATGGTCTGGATCTAATATATGGAATTTTCAATCCTCCGTTTCATTAATTTCTACACAGATTTTTTATTACATTCCTTACAGTGCAGGCTTCAATGCAGAATATTATTTTACGTATAATTTACTTTTAACTTTCCAAATTACAAAATGAAAGTAAAAGAAATATGCTCCTGAGTTAAATTTCTTAATTTCATTATGTTTTACGTACCCTATATAAACAATGAAACTTGTAAATGAAATACAAGGTGAAAATCAGATAAATTTCTCCGGAAACATTTCAGTGACTACCAAGTCCGGGTACTAATACCAAATATGCTCAGAGAAATGCACTTCGATTTAACATTTGAACAAAAGTCATTTCAATATTTCCAAACGCCTGTTTCTTTACAAACCCAGAATATACACTTGTGAAAACTCCTTTTTTTGAGAAAATGGTATTCGAAATTCCCGAATCAAAACTTTCCTTTCCTCAGCTTTTCTGAGAAATAAATATCAAAAAGAACAACAAAGCTATTTTACATACAAAAAAGGGTATTTTTACTTCCTTCTCCCCAAAATAATCCTTTCTTTGTCGGTATATTTTTAAAAAAATTATGAATAATTCTCTATTTGTGTGCAATTCGTTGATATTTATATGTTTTCCTCATCCCAACGGTGTGTGTGTGAAAACTATGCGTGAAATAAATAATCAGAAATGCGTTGGGATAAGTGCACACATTAGAAGTGATAGGTAGTATGAAAATTGTCTGGTATAATGGAACAGTGTATTCCTGATAATATTCCATTGCAGAAAGAAATATTTGCGTAATTCCGTTTGCTTTTATTGTGTATAACTCTTTCATATATTTTGTAGCTTAGTTTTAATTTTCAGTTCCAAAAGAGTCTACGATATAATTTCACTTGACATCTCAACCAGTAAGAATTTTAAAAAAATATTTAAAAATTTTACTATTTTGTTATGATTAAATAGTTTTATTTGGCATTTTGAAGAATAGTTGCTCTTAACAACTGCAGTAATAAAATAAATTTATGGTCCTCATGGGAGAAATTTCTGCGCATGTTTCCTCTTAAATGTTCCCTTAGAAAGAGTTAATTTTGTCGACGAAATATTGCGAGCCTTACCCTGGAAACCCGTGCAGCTGAAAGGACTAATAATAAACACTTCCTTGTTAAAGAAAAAAGTGGCCAGTTCCCCAATGAAGTTGATATTTACAAAACCTTCTAACTTCAAGGAAAAACATGAATTCTATATAGATTGATGTTTCTTAGAAATATTTTTGTTTTCTAACTGATGTAAATGAGCTTATTTCGAAAAGTGACTTTACTTTAGAATGCATTAATTATTCGAAATTATGCATTTTCCTTTGTTTTTATTTATTTTTAGTTTTATTCTGAGAGTAGGAAATAACCATGAATAAGTAGATAACAGAAACAAGTGTTAAACTATTGGTGCCCCTATCTGCCTATGACTTATCAAGAAGCTGATTAAATGTGATGTATGAGTTCATTATAGGTGACTGCACAAAATGTTTTCTAATTCAAAAAAGGTATAGCTTAGTTGTGTTTAACTAAATTAAATTCCTTGTTTGAAGCTAAACGACTTCCTATTGTGGACTGGTCTCGTAATTTTGAATCGTAGTTAGAGGAAGAGGGTGATACATGAGTCTCCACCACACTCTTTAAAATTCAGAGAGAATGCAGCAAACTCATTTTATGCAGCGAGCCCTTCGAAATCTTGTGCGATTTACTGTTTAGGTTCGTATATTTATTAATTTAAAATCAGATTATTTCAAAGATGCTTTCATCAACTGCTTGTTAGTATTGCTGTATAGCCTGCGTGAGTTCTTAACTAAACTCTTTTACTAATCTCAGTTATTAAATATAATCATAAATAGTTGAAACTATTATGATTACATTTAACTTTATTTGTTACAACCCCAGTTTTGTCAAATTTTCATATTAAAGAGCATAAATATGATAGTTCTTTGTCAAAACAAAGAGTTCTGTTTTTGATACAAGAATTTATACTAAAATTCTTTCATGAAGGAAAGAAAGAACAGATGAGTAACGAAATATACGAGTGTAAAATAGTAAAAATAATCATTTAAATTAATCATTCGGATAACCGTTTTAAAAATGAAAAATATTTTTCAAATGTGAGGATTACATCCTAATGTATTAACGCCCATATATTAGGATATAATCCTAATCCTTATGTATGGACGTATCCATTTGTAAGGCTCCAATTTATCTTTAAAGTTTATTTATTTTGGTAATAAAAGAGTGGGTGACAACGGAACAGTATATTGTAACCTCTGAGTTGGATGTATCTTCGGATATATCGCTATGTAACGCCGTCCGTATTTTTGCTAAATAAATGTTATCTATTCTTATAATTTTTGGCTATCTTTTAGTTCTAAATTTATATTTAAATTCATTTACCATTTAAAACATTTCTTTTAAACCTTATAAATCTAATTGCTTTCTAATTCGACATTTAGAACTTCACTCTTTTAGCTTATCGTATTCCTTTACAAAAATTGGATGCGTTTACAATTTAAAAGTTATGCAATAAGATCATTTTCAGAAAATCATTCCAATTCAAAGTTGTCATGTCTTTCAATATCTACTCAAAGGTTGGATTTTTATCATATATCTAATATAAAAAGCCTACAAGATTTTCCTTTACCACTTGTTCACTCTCTTCGGTGAGTTCTAGTTAATGATTTGGTGTCATTAAATTTGATAGACCCTCACTACCGTCGTAAAAACAAACAAAACCGTGTTTGATACATTGCATGAACCTTCAGGCCAGTTCAAGGTTTCTATGTTAAGTCTACTAATGGAAATTTAGCCTTATCTCAGCAGGGAAAAGAAATGTTAAGTGGATGTTCATATCACTCCAATATCTCCGCCATATAGAAGCATTGCTAAGCGACGTTTATATCCAGTTGATAGAAGAAATATATAAACGAAAATATTTCTTCAGATTAAAATTGCTTAACAGTTTCGCTATTGTTATGCTTCCAAAATGTGGAAGACCAAATTGTGGATGGCGTATTGTTCAAGGTGAAAAATCTGCTCCTTCGCTCGGCAACTTCCCTATGAGCACAAGAGGACCAACAATATTCATACGATATCTTTACGATGTTGTGCGGCATTTAGAATATCGTTGCAACATCGTGGAGATATCGTAGAATACCTTTTGAAATTGCAAGCCAATGCGTGTCATCATTTGGTCAATATCTAGCATTGTAAGGCCTTAAACTTTCAAGCTGTATGGAAATTTGACAACTATAGGCTATTTGCCCGAATGGAAAGGTCTTAGCAAAGCAGCATAGAGTCATCAATACTTCAAACACAGCGTCAACTAAATAGGCTTTGGTATCACTTACGGCTAAACAGCTAACACAACTTTGATTCAGTTCCAAAAAGTTTTACTGCTCTCGAACAAGTCTACCGTCATCTTAAATCACTTCATTCTAATCTTAATCCTCTCGATCCTAGTTTTAAACAAGGCAGCAAATCAAAGACTATCGATGCCAGCAAATGAAAAGGCTCTGAAAGACCTTTTAAAGGAAATTAAATAAATTTCCTACCATTTTTGTCTACTGTAATTACAATCAACAAATCTCGAAAAGATTTCTAAGCGATGTTGGAATTCATCATGAGTGCCCTCTGTTCACTGAATGTTATATGTAGCATTTTCAAAAGTCACCAAGAAACAGAACTTTAAAGTCAAAATATATCCGAGTTCACGTTACGTAGTAACACTCAAATGGAAGCTGGCATACAGAAAATGTAGTTTATCATGAAGTTTTCAGAATGAAAATAATTAGTTATTAAAATATTTGCGCACCTTTTCTTCAAACATCTTATGTTCGTACAGAGAACTTAAGGAAAATCGAATATAATTATGAAGATACATTTAATCATTCATTTCAGTTAGGCTCAGAAAGTATTTTAATATATTTAAAGCAAACAAACATGCTTTATTATCGGCCATGACAACATTTTATTTTCTAAGATCAAATATTTGTAGCTCTTGTTGCATCTTTCATCAGAAGACTTCAGTTTGCTTAACTGCTAATTAGTGTACATGGCATGACGCATGGTGCCTATACAAGTAATAAATGAAAATATTGCAGCTCGTTCACTTTGAAATGTTGGGATAAAATTCTAAAAGTTACAAGGAAAAAATCTGCAATGCCCATGCGTTTTTGTTGCATTAATAAATGATGGACAAACGAGATAGTGCCTTGTTTTGTTTTTCTTCAACCTAATGGACGATTTTCGTGATTTATGTAAAGAGAATCATCCAATCTAAAAGATTTTACGCTGTTCATACATTTTTGGAAACATTATTAACATATCCGATTCCCAAATAAAAAAATCATTCACCATATATTAAAATTTGTAAATTGAACCTTAAATCTTGGTTGATTAATAAATTATTTTAGAAAAGAGGCATTATTTAATGAAACCTGCAGAACAAGATAGTACACTCACAAAAAATACAGACATCTTCTCCATTGCGTACTATCATTTTAAAGAGAAAAAAATGAGAGCGCCTGCAAAATTCGTTTCCAGTTACCCCAATTTACCCTGTTCAAACTGCTACCATTCTACTATGAATCAGAGATTCCAGCAGAAAGATAAAACGGTGAATCAAATGTGCTTAAATTATGTGGTTTTCTTTTTCACTAAAATAAACTTGAATTCGTATTAACATGACCGTTAGGCACTATAATTTGATGCTTTTATATGCTACTTCTGTTTCATTTCCCATCAACCCATTATTTCGAAAAGAAAGACCGTTCTTTTCGTTTTAGTAAATATTTTTGTACTCCTTTTTTTTACGTATTTCTGAAAGACTCTCATTGTGGAATACTTTCTTGCTTCCTTTTGTCCTGCACCTACCCACATTTGCTTCAAAAAAGTAAAAATAATGAGACTAAGAATGTCTTTTCTTTGTCTTCAAGTCTGCCAAGTTTAAAAATAAATATTTGAAGTTTTCAAAAAATATATTTTTGGGGAATGCTTCCATTAGTATGAAGGTAGGTGCTTTAGCAAATAGTTACAAAATATCTTATTTGGGGATCAGTAACTGAAAAACAATGAGTGAATTGAAAAATTAGGTTTATTTTCAAAAACAGGTTTTATTTTTCTATGAGAGTATTTCAATTTACAGTTTGAACTGAATTTTTAACAATTAAAAGCGAGTTATAGTTTTAAAAAATAACTTTAATTTTGCCTCTTCCGTATGTCAAAGATTGTGCTATTACAAAAAACTGAATAAGCCTCTGAAAGGAATTTAATTAAAATTATCTACGCCATTTGAAATTCTTATATTTCTAAATCATATTTCACTGACAATTGAAAAAATTGATACGATAATATAAATTCGTTTAGCTTGTCTTTATCTTTAAGTAGATTAATTTAACACGCTTTTCATCTGCTTTGTTCTTAATGACATTGAGATGTATTGCCTATGAGTATCAATGGAAGAAATCATTGTTCAAAAAAAATTTCTTTAATTCAGTGTGTCTTTTGTTTTGGGGTTCTTCAACAGAAATTAATACCTCTATCCTTTTAATGATATTTCTTTTTTCTGGATCTCCCTAATTATTGGCTAATGATATTTGCTTCCTGTGAGGTTACGGAGAACTTTTTATTTTACAAAGTAATTAAGAAAGTACATGCAGAACTTTATCAGAATACATATTATTAACTTGAGAAAACTATTGATGAATCTCTAAAAATTTGAAATTATTAGATTTTTAGTCTTGTTCGTATTTGTTCGAGAAGATTTTCTCTTGATGTGTTATCACTAGACCTTAATTTTTTCCTTTATGTCCCATGTAAGAACGCCATGAAATGTCACCTCCGTCTTCGACACAAAAATGATTCGGAATCTCATAATACTATGGGATCAGAAATACCCTCTCATGAGCAAAGAAAAAGAAGTAAAGAAATGACAAGACATGAAATAGCAACATGTGAGTGTAACAAAGCATATTAATAATGAGATGCAGTTTGGCAAAAAGCATAAATGTAACAAAAAGGGTTCGAAATTTCTACCAAAAATTTTACACTCTTGACATCTGCGTACCATGGAATTCCTAACACTCTGGAAGATTTCCACCGTATCTCCGGTCTCCTCGGTAGCCACAGGAATGTGAACGACATGGTCCTCAACTGACTCGATAAAAGTGTCATATACTTTTTTTCCACATTACTGCTTAAGAATTTAACGCATGATAGGTCCGGTGATCCAGCAGGCCACTGAACTGAATCACAACTTCCTATCCATGTTTTCCAAATATAGCATTTATGTGTTGTCGGACATAATTGGAGAAATGAGCGGGGACAACACACTGGGCTCACACGGAGCTACGCTACGCAACTACATGTTGTTAAATTTATTCAACGGGTATTGCTGTATATATATCACATAATTTCTACCACTTAGAAAAGGTGTCAATGTCTTATATTGTGGGCTCCAAAATTACCAATCTATACATATACAGCAAAAGGTTGGGGACTCACGTTCCCATATAATGCCCATTCCCATATAATGCCCTGTACCTCATGAAGAAATAATTTCCACCTTACTATATGCGAACCACATTTGACCTCTATCTCTCTGGCAACTTAGTATCTCTGGTGCTGAATCAGCCTGTTTAACAACTTACCAAGCATCAAATTTGTCATGACAGAATTACAACTACTTACTTAAATAGTTATTATTATTGTTAAAAATGAAAATTTAATACGTTTTAGTAAAACTTTAAAAATTCAATATAAAAGAATTTGTCTTTGAAAGTCTGTTATTAACAGTGCTGCAAAAAGCTGACTTAATCTGACATTTGTTAACTGTCCTCTTTAAAATAACAAATCTTCTTTACGAAGGCCAACAGTCAAGACTTTCTGACTCAGTAGTTGAAAGTTACATGAAACATTTGATCTTAAATAATAACTTTTAACGATCTACTGAGTTTTGATAAATTATGAAAAAAAATTAAAATTTGAGTATTTCTGCAACTGTATAATTTCTGCAATTATTTTCTGTGATGGAAGAAACGTAATTTATTGTAAGGCATTTCAGATTTTCCTAAAATTCTAACCCTAACTTGGAAGGGTCTTCCTATTCTTCTTATCATCTCTGTTTTCCAGAAAATAATTTGAGAGGGGCTGTCTTGTACCTTGTGTACAAATCGGTAAATACTTATCTTAACTCAGAAGGAAAATACTGTTACAGTCATGGAAAGTCGCTTCCCAGCAATGCAGGTCTTATGGTTGGGAAGAGGGTTTTACAAGGTGAAGCATGGAGTGACCTCAGCGACTCTCGTGGCACGCATGACCTTGGTGACAAACTTGGCGACCATTTTGGCGACTTGGCGACAAATTTGGCGATCTTGGCGACAAATAGATTATTCTCGAAAATGCAACCCTTTTCTCGATATTTCTATTAGGAGCCGAGATCTAGGATTTTCATGAAAATTCTATGTGACGTCACGGCCTAACGGGGAGAGTATATAAGACCGCGCTTGGACCACAACAGTGTCTTTGAACGACTGGTTACTGTGAAGCGTAAACGTCTTCGGAGTTCTATCTGCTGTGTGAGCTAATCAGCTGGTGAGCTGAGCTGTTATTGTCGAGACTAGTTATTTGCTGACTGTTTGTGCTGTTAGATATCAAAGCGCGGAACTGTCATTACCTGTGAATTGTTGTCTATTTACATTGGTAATCTGTGCAAGGACTATTGGTTCCTGTACCTGTGCTACGTGTTTTCCTGTATATTTGTAAATAAACCTTCATTCTCCATTATCCTGCGTGTTGGACTGTTTACACCATACACCCACGGTAAGATTTTGTGCAACAATACGTACTTTTTACATTTTTCACCTTTCTAAATCAGCTCTGTCTCCAATATAGAATATGCTTTCTCGTCTTTTCATTTCTTCGACTTTTTTCAGCAAACACTGAGCTCTTTTTCCAGTTATCAAGAATTTTTCTTTCGCTTCATCGCTACGACAAGAGAAGCAGGCGACATACATAAGGATCTAAAATTTTGGAAATAAAGATTCATATTTCGAGTGAGAATTGGTATGAGTTTTAAAACCAAATTCTCTAAAGCCAGAAAAAATATTGAGGAATTTGAATTCTATTTTTGATCCAAACCCAATGGTAGATTTTCTAGTGCATGGGAATTATAATTTATTTAGTTGAAATAAGCAAGAAATGAGACGGAAGTTATTTACAGGTGGGTGACAGAATAATGTGTTCACTTGTGGATTTGCACATTTTTTCTCCCAAAAGGCAGCATGGAGTTTCTTGGAACTTCGACCATATAAAGAAGAGGCTTAAACTCACATTTTACAGTGAAGATCCGGTGGCATTTAGGGGTTCTACAAGAAATTTATAAAGAAGAAAATGATTTAGGACTCACCCCGTTTCACAGAATGCAGATAACGTGAAACATTCAGCAATGGTTTTGTTTAAAGTGCTTAAAATGTACATTATTTTTTGTGCAAATAACACGAAAACTTGGGAAGGTGTAAAGGATTTTTTTTAATCCCAAATTTTAACCCTTTTTTTTTACTACTACAATGTAGAGTTTTTAACTAAATTATACGAAACTTGCAGAATACTCGAAAATATGTTAGAAAACCATTGTTATAAAATTTGAAGTAAATTCTTTGAATATTAGAAGAAATATGAGTATTTGTAGTAAATTAATTTTTTACTGCTTATGTGCAGAACATAGCGTAATTTTTTTCTTCATAATTTCAAAGACATATATAGGGCAAAATTTATAAAAATTCTAGTTAAATACCGTTAAGATTCCGAAAGATATCGGCATTGCAGCGAAGCGAATTCAGAGTGCTGCACTCTAAGAGAAGATAAATGATGAGGTAGTGATAATGATAGATAATGATTGCACACATTGATATTTTTTAAACTTGAATCTTCGAACAGTAATAATGAATTTTAAATTGCATTTCAAAGATAACTATTCGAATATTTTTAAACTTGAATATTCGAACAGTTATCGTCGAAACGTCCCTATCGGTGATATCTGTTACTCTGTGACTTTAAATCACCATTTACCAACAGAAAAGTGAAGCAATGTCCTGATTCTGAACTTGTGAGCAGATTCGGTATCACTAGGAGTACTAAATTCCAAAGGGGAAACCAAACACTTTTTGGCCTATTATTTAATCATATATAAGCCCTGAAAATTCATGTCACCTCTAAAATCTATAGACTTTCACTGGATATCGAACTTGGTTTCAATGTTGATTAGGCTTACGACGTCCAAACAACCTATTTTCAAAAATCCAAAGAACAATTATTGCAACCAATTTACCTATGTCAGAAATGGTGAATACACTTAAATTATATTTATGTTATTTCAGACGAGCAAGCAAGTATGAACTTTGAAAGGATTAAGAGAAATCTCTCTTGGTATTGGTTAGGGATGTAACGAATATTCTGCAAATATTCGGTATTTGGGCTATTCGGCCCTTTTGCCGAATAGTAAGAAAATATTCGAATATATTCGGGATGATAATTTTTAAATGCATATTTAACAAAGAATATTGCAGAATTACATTTCAGTATATTTATTATCAAAAAATCCCCGAACATTTACCCAATTTTAAGTTGCATAGGTGTATTTAATAAAGTTACATATAATTTATCAGTGAAAAGTGGAAATTATAAGAATAATCTGAAATTATTTCAGGAGGAAGTCTGCTTTGTTTAGTTTCATGCACATATAATACCAACTAGGGCTGCAGTGAATATTGAGTATAAGGCGTACTCGGCACTTTCCTGAATATTCGGTCTGGACGAATGCTAAACAAATATCCGGCAGAATAAATTCAGGATAAAATGGTTTTTAAAATGTTGCTTTAAATATATTTAATAAAGAATATTACAGAATTATATTCCGGTACATTTATTACAAAAAATATAATATTTTTCCTATTGTAAGTTGTCTAACACATAAGTGTATTTAATAATGTTGCATATCATTTATAGAAGTCTGTTCTCTATGGTTTCATATATATTACCAGCTTCAGAACATAAATGTTCAATATATAATGCTTACAAGTGCCGAAAGATATTCTCTTGATAAATTTTTGAACCTTGGAAAGTTTTCCACACTTTTTTCTCACCAATTAAGTGGACACTTCATCCCACCTATTAGAAGTTCTTTATCAAAATAGGAATTTACTTCTAGCAATTTTAATTTATCTCTTCAATTTTCTTCTGTGTTTGTCATTATTACCAGCGAGTGAGTTGCTGGTGCTTGGGTGTTCTGACCGGAGGCCTCTGAGATGACATTGAATGATCCTAAACTAAATTGCGCTATATCTTAATATATGGGATTTAATTCCACTTGTACATTACTGTATATAATCTGTATATGATCTGCGCATTTATTCCAGAATTAAATAATTTAAAATAAACCCATAGTCTGTGTGTTACAACATATAGATTACGTCTGATTAGCTTTTTATAATAAGAATATTATCAGGTGACTGTTGCATATACACTATGTGCCACAATCTTATTACAGTTTCAATGTCATTAACTGATATTTTAAACATTCCTTCTCTAGGAAATTTTCAGTGAAGTTAAAAATGCTTTTCGACTATTTAGGATGAGTTCCGAAAACAAATCATGATTCTAAATGGATCAATATTACTCGAAATCGTACTCAAACAAATAAAAAAAATATGGAATTAAACGTTTCTGATTCCTTCAGATGCCTTTCGATTAAGTTTTAATTCCATTGTCTCAAAAACATTTTGATGAAATTATAACACCATATACTTATCTTGCATTTTCCACACACCCATGTATTAGAGTTTCGAAGTATAAACTGAACCTACTCATTTACTCATTTTTCCCTACACTATTTTCTCTCATCTTATTTTTCCCTAAAAACTGCCTTTCGCTGATAACATCTTTGTTTGCGTCTCTCAAACAGTGAGGATTCAGCGCATTGAAATTCTCCATCTGGGATGAGAAAGGCGTGTTTTCCTTTTCTTCCTTGAGACTTTTCTTTCTTCCCTCCAGACCAACACTTCTTTAGAAATCTCCCTGCGCTACTTTGCACATCACTCCCGAGTCTCCGAAGTGCAGTTTCCTGGAACAGATATTAGATCGCGGGAACTCTGAGAGCGCATAAAACACTTGTTTCGGCTTTCTGCGTGATATGTTCGTTTCTTTTTTATGCCGCCCTACCGACAGCGTTCGAAGGCAAATAAATGGCAAGTGAATTCCCGTACTGTGATGCGTCTCTTTGGCCGTAATCCGAATGTTGTGACGAGACGAGGTTTATCCCTCATAGTGAAAGATGGTGATAAAATGTATATATATATATATATATAAAATTTAAGAAAATAGAAATTGTCTGCATCTTTACTGCTTCAAATTTTATATTTCACTTTAAAAATACATATGCCTCTGTTTCTCAGAAAAATAAAACTTAAAAGACATGTTAACCTTCCAGCAGGCACGCGTATGTAAGAGATGCACCAGAGCAGAATATCTTTTTACCACAGAGTGCTACGAAAGCCTGACTTTGGTTATTCTTCCAGCTCCTATTACGGAACTGTTTGTCGTCATTTGGAATTCGAGGTGTTAATAGGACTGTGAGAATCTGCTAATTGTATTTCAGAGATAAGCTCCACCGTTGCAATTAAATGACTATGAAACTGACTTCTTGCTTTTCATACCTAAATTCAATTGCTTTTTTATCATAATATTGTCTTTACAGTTTTATATTACAAATGTAAATATTTCAGTTGAACTGTTGGCAATTTCACTTATTATATTTTCAAGTCATTGAGATAAGTTGGTGATTTTATATTGGTTTTTTTTTGTTTTATTTTTACTTTTTTCCATTCCTTGCTAAATAAATTTTTTAAATAATTGAACTAATTAACTCTTACCCAAATACAACCTAATTTTCATAATTATCCTCTTAAAGGCTGATATTTTTCCATAGCGTATCTAGGAAATACGCGAGACTTTTCATGTTGGTAAAGACCCAGCGCTTGCTGGAAAGTTAATCACCCAGCAAACATCATCGCATTACTTTTACATCATTTGCTAATTCTTTGTATGATGCGTCCAGCATATTTGTGAAAATATTTAAATCGTTTCCCTATGAGGGAAGACCAGAAATTTCAGGGTCCGTCACCAACTGAGGAATAAGTATATAATTAAAGTAGCATCATTCAAAATGCATGCCAACATCTTTCTCCTTTATCGTCCAAATGCCTTTGCTAGCTAAATACGATTCAGCGGAAGTTAATCTTTACTCTTCTAGATTTGGGGCAAAATGCATTTTAATTTTCTTTCTAATGAGGCAGATGACTTACCTAAACACTTTTTGGTCTGTGCGCATGTTGCTAAAGTCATCATATCATTTACTCATTACAATTTCTCTCTATAAGCACACCTAATCCTCATGAAACTACAATCAACTTGTAGAAAGTTTTCCTTCCGTATTTTCATACTTTTGTCTGCATTAATTTTAATTAGGGGAAACAAGACCAGGTAGAAAAATACGACTCGTTTTACCAACCAGTAGTTTGAAATGTGTGGAAAATTCTTCCTAAAGTTTTCCCGTTTTCAGAAGATATTTGGAATTCCATCGAAACATAAACTAAAAGTTACAACCAATTTGCAGCATTTAAATTTGAATTTCGTTACCTAACCTTCAGAAACCTTGTCGCTTTTTTCTAACTGATCTTGTAAATTACTTAATTAAAAATATTGAAGTGGGACACTTCAGAAAATTGTGATGGGGCATAAAATCAAATGTTTATCTTTGTTGAAGAAGAAACAAATTCATGAAAAGCATTTAAGCATTTATATCCTAAAATAGAACAGACTAATAAAAATGATTTAAATATATGGTTTTTGAACATCAAAAGCTCATATTATATTCCTTGTAAATATATATATAATTATTTCCTTAACCATTATACTGGTACCTTCTTTCGATGCAGTTACTTTTAGAGTTGATCTCGGGTATTAATTCCAAAAGTTCTTTTAAAGTTTCTATCCGAATTAGAGCAGATAATTTTTTCATGTTATCCTAGTGAATATGTGAGTAATACATAAAAGCTGGATAACTTCAAAAAAAAATTGTAAATTATCCATTTGTACCCACAAATATTCCAACAATTTCAAACTTATAATCTCTACCGTATCTCTTACAGTATGCATATAACCATTGTAAAAAATGTTTGCTTAATTTTAGAAATTAATGAGCTTAAGTTTATCAACTTTCATTTGAAATACATAATGTTTAAAGGATCTTCCATGAAATAGGATTTAAAGGATTTCTAATAAAGGATTTGTGAATTACTGGACAAGATTTTCAAACAAGTTATTTTCTTTTCATCTCGTTTTAAGAATTTCTATTATGCATGGAAAGACTTCTAGGAAAACATTTGTAGGGTTTAAGTTTCTAAATGCCAAAGTGTACAGATATGCAAATATATAGGGATGAATAAATTTCTAAAAGAAATATTACAAAATCCTAAATGATTATGAGTTAAAATTAATTCGTTTCATTAGAGTCATAAAAAATATGTATAATTTCTTATACATGATAAAAAGAATGAATTAAATTTCTTTTCTAATGCATTATTATAGTTTCACTATATCTAAAACTTTTATTCAAGTATCGCCTGTTCCTTTTTAATTCTTTCGAAATGAATAAGTAATTGAAGCATTTATATATCAGTTTATTATTCCTAAAAAGCATGATTTAAAAATTAAAAAATAAATTTAAAAAACAAATTTTTCTTATATAATTTCTTTCAAAATAAATCAGAAAAACAAAAGTATGATATAAGAAAAACACTTAAAATTCTCAAATTAAACTTTTACAAGCAGTACTCACACAAATACAGATTTATTTTTAACTACTTTTTTGAAGATTACACCTTCTAATGCTTTTGTTTAAAGATATCAATCATTTAGATATGAAGGAAAAAAATGTTTTATGTGATTTCCGTAATGGTTCCAATTGGGAGCATTGGCACCTTTTAATTCGGCTCATTACAGTAGACATAAAAATGGAATACAGTGGAATAATCACACTGAATTCATATGGTAAACCATTTCATAAATGAAATCCAAACCTCTTGAATGAAAATATAAAGAATTTATTCTATCCCCATTTTTGCCAGCATTTTTTTATTTTATTTTATTTTTTAAAGTACTCTTTTAACCAACGATTACTGTATGGATTTGTTATATTTAATTGCGAAACAAAAAATTGTTACAAAAAAAACCCGAGTAGGATATAAAAATGTCTGAAGTTTTTTTGAAGCAGTTTACATATATTCTTGTGAAATGGCTTGCAACATGAAAAGCTTTAGATATGCTTCAACTTGAATATCATTAGTTCCCTGGGCGATATCACAAAATTTATCTTTCACTATTGTAAAAATTGTTTCAATATAAAAACGCCTTTGAAATAAATTATTTGCCAACTTAAAAAGTTACCATATACTTTTCAAAAAGCACATTTTTCTTGAATTTGTTACACTATTCAGGACACCCTGTATTACAAAATGTTATCTCTCACAATGATAGGTCTTTGAAAACTTAACAAAGAAAAGCCCTTTTATCGACTTTCTGTATATCATCTAGTAGAAAAGTTGGGACTAAATTGAGCAATTAAGACATTAAGAAGTTTGTTTTGCTGTATGCTTTGAATTTTAAATAAATTCAATGGGGAAAAAGCTGAATTATGGATTTAATATAAAAAAGAATTTTTCAGGCGATCTTTGAATTACATTTTTCTGTATCTTCGACTCTGATATAAAAACACAGGAATGGCTCCTTAAACATAACATTTATTTTTGTTTTTAACAATTTTATTTATTTGTTTGATTTCCGCTATTATATTTGGTGTAACATACTTCCTCTTACAGAAACCGGAACAAACAAACAAAAAAGCCTGTAAAATTGCCCTGGAAAGAAACACAGAGTAATTAATTTTTTTTATTTAAATGTGTCAAATAATTCGGTTATTTAATTTCAATTAATGCGATTTAAAAAAGACAAATGTATTAATGAACACAAAAGTCATTTTGAGAGAGAAATAATTCAACTGAAAACATATCCAATAAAACATAATAAAACCCATGTGATAAAATATAAATGATTTCCACTACACACTACCAGGGAATTCAATTTATGTTGGCAAAAAAGGTAAAACACTGCGGAAGCAATTAGGAAGTAATAATTAGGAAAACGATGTTATTTGCTAATCCATTATGTGATCCAGTTTATAAGATCAAATATATTAGATTTAGAACAGCTGTCACACAAATAAATGTTAATGTTTCTCTGTATAGTTAGTTATATATTTTTTAACCGTCAATGAAGCCGCGTATTTGCGAACAACTGATAAATTTGCACATTCTGTAAAGTTTCTATTCTCTTAAACTGTTGTAAGCTAAGCGAATGAGTGAAAGAAATGCACATTGTATCAATTAGACCAGAATAAATCTTTAAAATTATAAGTCTGGATGTAATGCAAATCCTTTTATGAGTGAATTTTTCAAATATTGAAGCTTCACTGTGAAACAAATGTCGGATTAAGAAATTGCCAGAAGTCACTAGGGGTGATAGAAAAGTATCGGAACAGGTGTTCTACCCTCAAAGCTAAAACACGCAGAGTGAAGACACTTGCCAGATATTGAGTTTGAGACCTCCCACACATGCTCTAAAATTTATAAAGTCGTAGCTCCAGCTCCTTCTGTACAGTGGAGCTTTTAAAAATGCATGTACTGTACTGTCGTCGCATTTCTTATGACAGAGAAAATTGAGTTGGAAACTGGGCTCGTTCTCTTTCAGTTATAGACATTAACCTACCTTTCATCCCCCGTTACGATAATTTTCGAAACGGTTCCTCATTTTCAGCACATTCATGGAGATTAAGAGCAGCTGAAAGCAGGTCTTATTGATCAGCAGAGACTTCGTTAACACACAAATCTTCAGTCAGAAAGACATGAAATGAACCATAGCTAATGCTGTACTCTTCAGATAACGCACGAAAACTGATTCGATTATTTTTCACTCACAGTTAAATACGAATCTTGGATGTTTTGGCATTTGTCAGTGGTTTGTAAGTCATCACTTTCGACATTTTCACGTCCATGTCGTGAAACGTCTGAACGATTTATAAACTCTTGTGCTACTAAATACGTTCTCTTTCCCATAAACGGGTCATAAACTTTCTATAAACTAACTTTGTATAAATCTCACCACAGGTATGGCCAAGCATTTGGCAAAATTTGATGCAGATGGAATGTGGTGGGTGCTACGACTTTGTAACTTTCAGCACATGCGTGGAGGTATAGAAGTTCAATATTTACCATTCGTCTTCACTCTGAATGCTTTAGTTTTGAGGGTAGATTTTATATTGGGTTTTGAATATATGGACATATATATAAAATAGAAGATAACTATTCTGCGCGATAATGTTACTAAGTTAGTGAATATCTTCATATTATCGACCGAATTCTTTTACTACCAATGCATCTCAAAAAGAAAGTGCAAATAATGCAGTCTAGACAGGAAAGATAACACTTAGCCAAGAAGAGTCATTTATTTATGGCATCCGGCCTTGGAAGCAATGAATGTTAGGGGAACTTAATGGGAAAAATGCTATAAAAGCTTTTAAATTAAATCATGACACTCCTAAGAGAATTATCCCATTTTAAAATGTGAATTTGCAACTGAACGTGGGCTTAATATGCGAATTCAAAATTTTAAAAGACTCATTTTTAATAAAATGGGGCAGAAAATCTTATTTGTATTCTTCTAATCTAGCAAATTTTCCGAAAATAAACTTCGAGAACTTCATTTACTCCAGTGATTCCAAAAATAGAGATAGCGATTTGACCGACAACTTATTGTTAAGTTTACTTGTAGTAAGCGTTTTATTGAAAATTTTAGGTTGTTAATCAGCGTTTAATGAAAATTTTATTTCTTTATATTTATTGCGTTTAACTTTTTTGTTTGTAAATGGAACAAAAATACGTAACTTGATTCAAGGAAATTGAATTGAAGTATATTAAAAACACCTGATATGCTTTAAATAACAAAAAAATGAAGCTTTAAATTATTTTTGTATAAAAACATCACAGCTTGCAGTAGTGATGAAGATTCTTATATTAAAATGTTACTTCAATTTTGTATTTTGACGACTAGGTCGCGAACATTATAATGGTTACCGTCGAAATAGATTGAGAGAATCTTTGTTAAAGAAATTAAATTTGTCTTAAATAAAAGTAATTCGAATTTTAATATTTCGTAATATATGTAAACGGTCTACAGTCCAAAGATATTAAAACTCTATACACACATACATACTGATCGGGCTTTTTTCAATACATTTTATGGGAAAAGAACTTTGAAATGTGAAGATGTTATTATTATTAGTTATTATTGCTGTCAGTTTATATTGCCTTTTTAAAGCAAGATTCATTGCTAGACATTATTTTTCGTATCATATTATTCTAATTTCACCAGTCTAACGAATCTCCTATTGTGTTTAAAGCCTACAGAACAGTGAATATCCGATAAATTTCTCTAAAATATTTTCATTGACATCTACGCCGATAAATTGAAAACAAATATGCTCAAAGCAATTCATCATGATTTTACGTTTTTAACAATTCAACTTCTCAAAGCACAGTTTCCTGGAAAACACAGAATAAACACACTAGGACACTGCTTCATTTGAGAGAAACAGTATTCAAATTTCGAGAATCAGAAACGCCCTTCCACACCTTCTCTGAAAAATAAATATCGGAAAGAACAACATCAAAGCTATTTTCCCTACAAAAAGGGGAAAAATTTATTTTTATTCCCTTCAGACGACCCTTTCTTTGTCGGAGTATTTTTGAAATTTCATGAATAATTCTCCATTTACAACTCGTTGATATTCACGCCTTTTCTTCAGCCCGCTGGCGCTCTTTAAAATGTATGGGAAATAAATATTCAGAAATGCGCCGAGACGTGTGCACGCATGAAAAGTGATAGGCAGTATAAACTCTGACCGGCATAATGTCAACAGCGTATTCCTGATAACCTTCAACGGCAGAAAATGTTTCGGCAATTTTGTTTCCTTTCATCGCAAATAACCCGTTCATGTATCTTGTAACTTTGTTTTAATATTCAGTACTGTAACAATCTGCATTAAAATTTCATTTGATGGTTTAAGATACGAGATAAAACTTATAATTTTATTTCAATTTATCTTACAGAACCCTAATGGGTTGTCTTAAATTATTTAAGCAAAATGAATAATTGATTCTTGACAAGAGATGCAGATGAAAATAATAAACTAAAATTAAAACCATTTTAAGATGAAAATGAGCGGCTAATATTTTAGCTAATTAGTGAGCTTAAAGATTTCATTTCAATAATTTTGTATTTCCTGAACTGTATTTATCTCTTTCAGTTAAATTCAGTATTCAGTTTCTTAGATACTTGAATTCTTAAGATCTTTAATTAGGTCTAATCTGAATAAAACAAAATATTTATGATCACGCTGTGTAATATGGAAGTAGATGAACGTTTTACTGCGTTCCTAATGTTTTTGAACAGTAAGAGAAATAATGGCCATTACAAGTCCATTTTGTTTTTATTGCTTTTTGATTTCTCTTCGATGTTCTTGATGCTCTGAAACTATTCATGAGGTATTTATATTATAAAATTTATACAACAATTTTAAAGGAATAGATTCTTTTGCTAATAAAAACTGAATGAATTAAAAATAATACTCATCAGTATCAGGTATTAGGTTCTTTTGTTTTAGATATATTAATTTACAGAACTTTATAATATTATCACAAACTAAATTATAATTTTCTTATAATTTTTTGTACCGTTGAGCATATTTTGTGATGATTTCTTCTCATCACAAATGGGATTACATAAAAAAATTTCCTTTGCGTTTTGAGTGAATTTTATCAGTTTTATTCAGTGAAAAGTAGAAGATAAATATTTACAATTATTTAGTATTATTTTTCTTGTAATCTTTGCGTATCGTTGAGCATATTTTGGGACCATTTAATCTCATCGCAAATACGGTTGCATTAAAACGTTTCCTTAGAGTTTTGAGTGACTTTTATCAGTTTTATTCAATTTAAAGCAGAAAATAAATAATTACCGTTAATTCAGAACTCATTCCATTTCATTAACTAAATTAAAACAGCAGGGAACACAAAAACGGACTTTGCCCATGTGTTTACACAACAGAACTACATTAAAACGAAAAATGTTGTAAACATTATTGCAGTTTTCATTTCAAGTAAATATTTTGGTTTCAATAGATGTTTAATCAATAATTATCATCTATTTCAAAATTATGCTAGAAACATTTTGAATCCTCGAGATCACATTAAATTTTTCTAAAAATAGGAAAAAATTATATAATTAGGAACTAAAAATAGCATATTGAAATAATTTCACATATTTATGATAACTTTGAAAATAATCAGTGACAGGAAGTTATTGACAAATTTTTAAAAAATAAAATTTATTACTTCTCAAGAAGTTGAGTACTTAACACGTAATGCTACAATAAAGAGATTAAGAGTTTTTTTAATTTTAAATATAATGAAAAACAATCTTATTTCGACAATTTTTAGGACTTATAAGGCCTATGCAAAAGCGTAATATATCAATCAATTTAAGTAATTTTTTCCTCATTTTATTTTTCACCAATTTGCAAATTTTGCCGCTGTATAGTGTCATAATTCTTTAAATTTTTTTCTGCCAACTCTACTGCAAATACGATTGAAATGTTGAGAATATGCATTATTTAAAAAATTAGATCCAATTAGGCAAAAGTAAAATTAATTTTGAAATCATCAGCCTCAAGATACCGTATAGCTATTCCTAATATTTGAAAGTCTGTGTTCTTCCTTACTTGTGTCAAAACAAGGACATAAAATAGAATCACAAGATTTATGTCAGTGACAAAATCATTTTATTCAATGCTCCTAAAATCTCCTTGTCAAATGAAAAAAAATTTCTTTTTTTGTGCCGCAGTGTAATTTGTGTCTTTCTTAAAGCAATACACATGAAAGTGAGAATTGAATATTGGTTTTGGGAAATGAATATCTACTTCCATTTTCGTTAACATAACATCTAGAAATTGGAAATTCCTGTTAGAAACCAATATGAATAATTCCGTATTTTACATTCAAAATAAAGTTAAGTACGTAAAAGTAAAAATTAATTCCTAAATAAGCTAATAGGAATATATAACACATGAGTAATTTTGTTGTAACGCAGCTGGGAATTATAAATATTTAGATGATCGCTATGAAAATGAGCAAAGTATTCAATGCTCCTATGACCTCTCTCTCATCTTCAAAAATTGATAAGAAATCCAGATAAATGTTTATCATTAAAGTATTAGCTATTCCTAACATTTGAGAGTCTGTGTTCTTGCTTATTTGTGTCAAAACAAGGACATAAAATAGAATCACAAGATTTATGTCAGTGACAAATTCATTTTATTTAACGTTAGACTTTAAGATCTTTCCGTTCTTAAGAACTCAACATTTTTAAACATCGAAAAAACCTTCTCGGGTAATTGAATTATGAAATAACAGGCTTCATCAGTTACAGATCATGAAAGTCTTAAGGTTTATCTTATTAACTTAATCTACAGTAAAATGGTAATAAAATGCTTAAAGAGCCAAGAGCAATTTATCTCGTTAAATTTCGTAAAGGGTTCCGGTTATATTTACAGTATAGAAACTCTTTCAAAGGGATAGCACCCCCCCATCCTTAGTAATATAATAGAAAAATGAAAAATGTTATAGTTAATTATAGGTACTAGAAAGTGTTATGACAGAATTTCTTACCTTGTTGTTCAGGTTCATGAATAAGATGAAACTCTGCTTTTCAGATTTTAAAACTATTCAATCAAATGAGGATAAATTGGAATGAAAAATTATTAAAATATAAAATTTTCCATTCAGATATGAAGATTTCAGTGAGTCTTAAAAAAATAAAAAAAAAAATGTAAGTAAATCAAAGTGTCAAAACCTTTCTTGCTGCACTCGCAAAAATAAATAATTAAAATTGTACTTACACAATGCACATACTGATTTTTAGTTACCAACATCATCGTTGCATCCAAAAGATGGCGTATCAGTTTTCACTCTCGTAGAGAAATACTTTTGAAGGCCATTATTTCGAAACTGCAAATTATTTTTCCAGAAAGGATTCCATTTTTATTCGCAATTAATATTTAAATGCAATACGACAGCCAATCTAAAACCCAACAACTTTAATGTCGTCTTGCTTGTTCCGTCAAATTTAATTTGTACTTTAAAAAATTCAAAATTTTAGCACTTTCTTCTCATAATGAAATCATTTTTGGAAAGGTTGGGGGACTTCTTTAACCGTCCGAGCAGCGCAAACGTCTTTTTATGATTTGCATGTTTACTTCAAAAGTATATATGTAATTAGAAAACTTAGCTTATATATCATATATGTAATTGTTTCAAAAATGCATGTATATTAAGTATCCTTAAATTTTCAGAGATATAATTAAATACAAAAAAGAGTTTTTTATTCGCTTTAAAAGCTAAGTTTTCTAACCTGACAGCTAAAAGTTCAAAGTGATTGGGCACTCAGAGGGAAGAGAATCTACAAATCTAGTCACATTAACGATTGAACGAAGTTTTAATCTTAAAAAACCATTCATAGTATATTAATTATCTTTAAAAAGCATTTTTCAGAATGTTTTATTTTGAAAATTTTTCCATAATTAGTTATAATCTGGCAAATTATTTTGAGTTGTTATCCTCTTCTTAAGGCGCTTAATTTTCTGGACTTTAGAAAACATAGTTTTCGCTTTCCCTTACTTTGGAACAAGAGTCGAATTTTTTATTTTATCTCATTAGTAAAATATTTTAGAATTTAGCAATTTCCACAAGCGGATATTTTTACAATGAATGAAAAATTATATAAATAGAAATTTTGTCCAATTTATATAAAAATGAAAGAAAATTACTTAATTTAGAAGTATAAAAAACAATACCTTCAGAAGAAAGTGTATTACAAAAGTTTCTGGCGGCATATACTTTTTAATTAATTTTTAAATAATTTTATGATAATATTGATTTTGTGCTTATAAAAATGTTAACTCCCATGAAATATTCACAATATATGACCACAGAAGAAATCTCAGAAAAGATTCACAAAACGGATAACGTTTGTACCATAAACGAGGCAAATGTTTGACAATTTAAAGCATTAAAATTGGTCCCTTTCCTAATATCCCTGAAAACAATCTTAAAAGGAACCAATTTTTATATTCTTAAGAGAGATAATTTGTGGAATTGCATTATTATAATTTTAGAACTGACAAAAATGACCAATGTGAAATTTTACATAAGCATTTTGATTTTTTAACTTGTTGGAATGCCAGAAATTCAGGTCTTTTCCCTCTACGAGAGATTTTTCCCGCAACAAACAGGTTCTCAGATTACAATGAAAACTGTTCGAATTTCAAACATTTTCCCACATAGAGATTTTGGGGGGATTTTTCGGTTTTGCGTTCTTTAAATTTTGTAAATTTAAAGAACGTAAGTAAGTTAACCTAAGTACAATTTTTTATACATAGGGTTGTTATAAATCTCTACTAATAAAGGAGAATGTGTAGAATGTGGAGAATACTCTAATAAAGGAGAATGTGCGTGTGTCTGTGTGTTGGCGCTCTACAGAGCAGACCGCTGAACTTAGATGTACGAAATTTGGCACGAACGTTCTTTGGAGTATGAGAATGTGCACCTCTGAGCCGTTTTTTCTAATTTTAATTAGAATTTTAATTAATTAAAAATAATAAAAATGTTGGTGTCTTTCCTTAATAACTTCCTAAAATATTACAGCAAAAAAAATATTTTTACGCCATCTGAAACAGCAAACAATTACCTTTTCAATGATATCAATTAAGTTGCCGTAAAATTTTTTCGCTAATTTTAATAACCTTTTAAAAAGATTTTTGGCATAATTTACAACAATACTTTTTATTGTTGTAGCGCAATTCAAACCGTTTTCATTGCTTAAATAAATATTTATTTGCATGTTTCTTTTTCATTGTTGAAATATAAGTGTTAGATTGCAAAAAATGCAACTACATCATTTTTCGGCTCTGCCAATATTTTTAAATATTTAAATCTTCGCCACCAAAGTTTCTTTCGTATCTTGTGGCATCTTTGGCAACTTGTAAAATTGCAACGGTAATTTTTTACAGTCTGATTAAATATCTTAATTTTTCTTATTTATTTTTCTATTAATCAACTTAAATATTAATTGCCTTAACTTTTTATGTCATTTCGGCATTGTCTTGTACGGCGTATGAATTTTTGTGTGAAAAGGTTTAAGCGTCGCCTGACTGGGAAGGATTCCTTTGTGTGATTTGAGAATAGATTGGCTTGTCTGAACAAGAAGGAGTAGTGCACCTGCAAGCCCCGATGGCCGTTAGACCTTCAGGGTACTTGCCCCTGCAGTTATTCCGATGGTCCCCAAAAAATTAAAAATGGTAAAAAATGACCATCAAGAATTTTTCCATGTCATTCTGCAAGTGTGAAAATCGTTTAGTATTGAACGCTGTCAGTTGGAACGACTTTGAACTTTTTGTTCGCGTTTGGAATAGTGGCTGTAGAATTCCATTTTTGCTCTTTTTAAAAATAACTGTGTGAATTGGCTGTGGATTTTACGCTCTCCAACAATCTGTAGATTGAGTGAACTTTTAAGCACGCATGAAGTTATCCAGTCTCGGTTACCGGATAAAATTACTCAACTTACCATGCCGAGCAATACTGGATTGCAGTACACAAATCCATGTAAGAATAATTGAACAGCCTGCCCTTCGAAGTCTTCTTCTCCGTTACGATTGTGAAAGTGAAGGGAGTTCTGCTGGAAGCATTTGTGGGCACTCAAAAATGCAGCTGCATCACATATAGATCGTTAAAAAGCTTTTTCCTGATTAATCACTTGTGAATCAACAAAACTTGCAGTTTGTGTGTTGCTTCATCTTTAAAATTAGTGCTACAAATCATTTGTGCAAGAAAGTGTTACGTGTCTAATACTATGCAAGTGATAATACAATGTCACGCAAATTGTGTTTGCAAAAAGTCTTCACAGGTGTAATAAATGTGTGCCCTGTGCATTATCAACATATTTTAATTTTCTACTGAAGAAAATGTTTCTTGAATTTAAGTTGTATTTTCTTAATATCTTCTTACTATTTTAAGCCTGCAGCGCTTTGTTTTAATGTGTAGCTACATTTATCACTTGGTTTATATATGTTGGTTGTGTGCATCAACAGTCTATGTCTTTTTAATATACTTAACATATAGTTGGCAGTAACCTTCTAATTTAAACATTTTTTAATAAAAAATATTTAAATTTAGGAATTTTGGTTTTGTTTTAATCTCTATTTGTGTCAACGCAATGTACATCTTTTGTTTTCAGCTATACGTTCACCTTTGACTGCTAATTCATTTTAGGTGCCTGAAAAGGTAGGTGCTTAATTAAGGTGTAGCAAAAATTGCATTTTATTAGTATTCATGTTTCAGCGCCCAGTGTTCATTGCATGATTGAATATAAATCTAAAATTGAAATCTAAATCTAATTTTAACAATTTGGCACCAATTTAGTTTTAACAAATATAATTAACATTCTACAATTAACAATAATGTAACATATTAATGTTTAATTATATGTTTTAATCAGCATAATTTCGCACAGAATTTGCTGTTGACGTAAAATGTGCCGCGACATTTTAAAGTTAAAATCTAATGCATATTTTGAAAGAGGAATAAGAGAGTGAAGTTGATGCCAATAACGGGCAATTGTATGCTACATGACACAGACATTTACTCGACTCCATTAGGGACGTTCATGCAGACAACGAACAGAATAGGTGCAAGGCTATTGAAAGAACACGAGTTAAATATCTATCAAAATTTGAAATTTAAAGTTACTTTGTTAAAGGAACCATGAATATCAATTTATACATAAGAGATTCAGTTGAAATTATACTCCGTCGAACAAGCTGGTAGCCGAAGGCGGCTAGTATAAGTATAGCTTTTCTTAGCAGGAAAGTTAAATTTCGATGAGAATCCTGTAGCTTGTTAGCAGAGAATTAGAAATGAAATGAATAATGGCTATCGTAAATGAATCAGCAGCTCGCCATCTCGGAAAATAATTTACTGTTACGACTAATTAAAAATTAATCTATATCTAAATTTATTAAAATAGTTTGCTAAATTAATCTAAATTTATTTAATAATGAACGTTTTAAAATCGCAACTCATCGTACCGGGATAATTTCGCTGCACTGAAAATGCTGAAATCTGTACACGCAATAATTTTGTTTTACTTAAAAAAAATAAATGGTATATTGTACATTAATTCCTTTATAAAAGAGTTAAACTTAATTTGAGGTCTTTAAAAATAGTTTAAAGCGAAATTTGTAACTATTTAAAAAAGAATCACACTAAATGTGATGATGGTCTTTATTTCTCGCATTCATTCTGAACATAAAAGTTATATATATTCATTTAAAGATTTTCTGTGATTAAATAATGAATTCGGGTGAAAAGAATATTTTTTTTACGTTTTATAAAAATGTCACTCTTAAAAATTCAAACATTAACCTGATAAAAATTTTAAAAGAATATTCATGGATTTCTCTACTTTTTGTGCGAATACATCGTCTACAATAATAAAATAAATTTATCTTCCATGTAGGAGTAATTTTTACCAATTTATTCTCTTCTCTTTTCCAAAAGCAAGGGCTAAAAGTAAGTTTTATCGAAGATATATGGCGACCTTATTCAACCACGTAAAATACTTTTATCACTATAAGGTGCAAGAAAAAATTAATTTGATTAAAAAGTTGAAAGTTTCCAGAAGAATTTCATGCTAACAATACATTTTATCTTGTTTCTTTTATAACAATATAAACAGTATAACTTACCTTTAATATATTACGATACTTTTTATAATAAAAGTTCTGGAAACTATGTATCTTTTTCCATGTGATGAATTTGAGTATATTTCAAAGTGTACTTAAGCTTGAGAAAGCATTTATTTCTCCAAACTATTCGTTTTAATGCTTTTATTTCATTCTTGTTATTTCTCCTCAGCAGAAATGAGAATTCCTTAAAGGGACCACCACAGAAGATGTTAAGTGATATCTGTCCCAATCTGCTAAGGAAGGAATGAAAAGAAGTAAGAAAGTAAAGAAAAAAAATTCGACGGGCGGCTGTCTCTCCGAAAGGGCCGCTGGGATTGAGGGGCGTAGATTTACTTATCTTACTCAACTGTGACTTTCTGTGACTAAAGTTGTTCTATGTGACTGAAGTAGCTCTATATGACTTTAACCTATGACCTATGCTCTATGACCTTCCTCTGTTAAATAAAACTAAAACCAACTCAACTCAATTAAATCGATGGAAAGGACAGCTCAATTAAATCAATAATTGTTAATAATAATTAATTAAGGATAGATAATTAATCGATTAGTCAATTGTGACTTTCTGTGACTAAAGTAGCTCTATGTGACTTTGACCTATGACATATGGCTATGTCCTTTCTCTGTTAAGTGAATTAATACGAATGAATTAGTCAATCTGAAATTAATTAATTATTAATCTACTAAATCCAGTTAATATACCGCTCACAACAGATGAATGAACGCGTATAGGTCATTGTGACGTTATCAAAATTCTTCGTGATTTTCACAAACTTTGCAAATCGACTGTGATAAAACCATAATTACAAATTCTAACATTATTTTTGAAATCTTCAATGTCTATCTTTCTCTGTTAAAAGAAACTAAAACTAATTCTCTATGTTATTTGGTTGTCTAGATATAAGCGTTTAATTTTACCACGAAATTTGACGTAATTCAACAATTCTTGAGTAATATTTCGCGTGAACTTTAGATCGATGAATGAACTGCGAAATGTACTTGAATAGTCTGCGTACGCTCACATCGGTCTCTATGACGTCATCAAAATTCTTAGTGATTTTTACCAACTTTGAAGCTCGACTGCGACTAATGCGAAATTACAAATTCAAAAATTATTTTTTCAATCTTCAATGTCTACCTTTTTTTGTTAAGTGAAACTAAACCCAACTCTCTAAGTTATTTGTTTGCGGAGCTATAAGAGTTTAAATATACAACGAAAAGCGTCATAATTATTTTCTTTCCCAACACACCATGAGACCACTATGGAGAGACGTAAGATTACGTCAAGAAGAAAATTTGGTTGAAGAACGACGATTAATTTTGATGCATAACACGATACATAACTGTAGTTTTACTTAAATTAACTTCCCATTTTCGAAGATACACAAGAGACATTTCAACACAGACCTCATGATTTTGAATCGTGATGAGGTGGAGAGGATGACCTTGAGCCAATATCCCATTCTCCAAAGTTTAAAGAGAGCATAGAGACTGATTTACGATAAGTGCCGGATTCATTAATTTCAATATGGTTTAGTTCAAAGGTGTCTTTATCCACTGCTTGCTAGTGTTGTTCTATAAACTAAGTGAACTCTATGGTAAATTCTGATATTTTGAATGAAACTGCTTCTGAATATATTTGATCACAAATCTACACATTTATTTTATCATTTTTTTATTTTGAATTAGAAGGAAAAAAAGCGTGTTATCTGTCTAAAATATGTTTTTTGTATATACAAAGAGAATTTTTCTTAAAAATCTTTGTGAAGGAAAGAAAAAGCAGATGAAAATATATTATTACGATCAAAACATCTTTAAATTATAGGTAAGTAACGCTTGCCTTTGTCTGGTCGTATCTCGTTTCCTTCATACTGGAATAGCTTTAATCTAATCTGAAATATCTCAATTATGTGGCAGGCATGAAGTCAGGGAGTAAATCTTTAAGAATAAAAATATTTAATAATGATTAAGTTTACATGATTAATTTTACATTTACAAAAGTCAGAAAAAGGGGATTACAAAAACGCGCGTAGCATAGTTGGCCGTCAAAACGAGATAGCAAGTAAACAAAACCCTGGTGGCGGGGAAGGAAAGTTCTCTTCAGTTAAAATTGGTTACAGTTAAGTTCAATCTCTGGTGGTTTCCGACACTCTCCCTGGTGGTTTCCACTTTGAGTTTCGTCGAGGTTTGCAGAAACTCAAATAAATGAGTCCAGGAGAGCACTGGGCTTTAGAAGCCGGCCATAACGCTATCTTCTTCTGGAACACACGTTCACATTCGGGTTCACATCTGGAACTGCAAGAGAATCACTAGATGTTGGTACACCATCAGGAATCAATGTGGATAGAGGATCGCTCTTTGGGGGCCTTGGGACAGCAGACTTTTCACTCTGGCTGATCTCAAGAGGAAAAAGTCTCTGTATTGGACGTAGGAAAGATACAGATTTTGTCTGAATTTCAACTAGACGAACTTTCTTGCCTTTTCCCAGGTATAATTTTATCACTCTTCCCAAGGGCCAATTTATTCTCTTGGCGTTACTATCACTGATGAGAACAATGTCTCCTCCTTTAATTTTAGAGTCTTTACAAATCTTGGAAAATTCTCTAAGATGTACAAGATATTCGATTTTGAAACGTTTTCTGAGATCTTGACATAATTTTTGTCTGTAGAAGAATCTTTTATTCATTCTCTTAGCGTCTATTTGATCTATATCTGGAACTCCTATTTCTTTTACATCTTGTAAAAACATAGCAGGTGTCAATGCTACAAGATCTTCATTGTCTTCACTTAAGTATGTCAAAGTTCTAGAATTTGTAATGCCCTCAGCATCACATAGTACAGTGCACAATTCTTCAAACGGTAAGGAGGCCTTTCCAAGAACTTTTCTTAAGATAGATTTCAACATACCTATAAGCCTCTCCCAAAATCCGCCCCACCAGGGGGCTGATGGGGGGTAAAATTTCCATTGGATTTTCTTTACTGAGGCATATTCTTGTATTTCCCCCCAATCAACTGATTTCAGATCATTAGAAGTACCCACTAAGTTGGTTCCACCATCTGAATAAATTGTAGCTGGTCTTCCTCTTCTAGAAATAAACCTTCGTAAAGCTAGAATAAAACTACGTGTCGATAAAATAGTTACCAGCTCAATGTGGACTGCACGATAAACTGCACATGTAAAAAGTACAGCCCAACATCTGGTTTTGGTTTTCAAATATAGTGGTCCGCACAAATCAACTGCTACTACTTCAAAAACATAAGCATCTCTGACGCGATCTTCGGGTAGTGGAGCACTTACTACTTCTAATGGCCGAGATGAAAAACGTTGGCATATTACACAAGTCCTTATTACTTGACGTATTGTCTTCCTGCTTTTTAAGATTCAATAATTCTCCCTTAAACTCGACATCAAAATCTGTATCCCAGAATGACTAAGTTCAACATGCTTTTCAAAAATAAGTTTCCCGATAACATCATGCTTTGAAGGCAGCAAAATTGGAAATCTAAATGTCGGTAGATCACTTCTTTGAGAAATTTTGGTCTTTACTCTTAACAAAACCATCTGAATCCAGGAATGTCTGTAAGTTCAGTTTTTCGTTTCCCGAAAAAAATTGACTTTGAACTTGTTTTAAAATGAACTTTTCTGCAGCCTCCACTTCTTCAAGATCTAAAGTGCCGCCTTTTCTTTCTTTTTTCTAGGTTTTAGCATTTTTATAAAAACGCGAAATCTAAACCACGATTCTGGTCATTTTCCGGAAAGAAGATACTTTAGAAAAGTATTCTAATTGCTCTGTCGTGGTGTTAGTGACACACACAATAGATTTTCTTTTTTCGGAGTTTACAACGTCAAAATCTGGTATAGTTTCTGAAACAGGACAATCTTCTATAGGCATTCGCAGCCAGTTTGGACCCTCCCACCAAAGAGATTTCACAAGTTCCTCTGCATTGGAACCTCGTGATGGAAGGTCAGCTGGGTTTAATGTTCCACTTATGTGCCTCCAGTCTTCCGGATTAGTGAGTTTACGGATTTCCAGCACCCTGTTGTAAACGAACGTTGCCCAATTCTCATTTCTTTTGATCCAATACAAAGCATTCATGGAGTCAGACCAGTAGAAGATTGGTATTTTCTCAAGTCCAAGTTCGGAGATGGTTGCTTTTGCCAATCTAGCTCCAATAGTGCAGGACAAAAGTTCTAGGCGTGGAATAGAGATCTTTTTCAAAGGAGCAACTCTGTTTCTGGCTTGTATTAACTGGCACGACGTATTATCAGCAGATTCAGCTCTCAAGAAGATACATGTAGCGTAAGCACTCTGACTTGCGTCACAGAAAACATGGATTGACAATTTGGAATCTTCTGCAAAGTCCTCTCGTACACACCTTGGTATCTGAAGAGCATTCAGTTTCGGCAACTTCATCTTCCAGCGTTCGAATCTTTCAGTTATTAGCAGAGGGAGTTCAGCATCCCAGGACAACCCCAATTTCCAGCATTCCTGCAACAAACATTTGGGCTCTAGAGTCACTGGACAAGAAAATCCTATCGGATCAAAGATTCGATGAACGGTTGACAGGATTTTTCTTTTTGTAGTAGGTCCTTTATCTTCTTTCATCAAACCTTTCATATCTAGAGACATAGTGTCCTTTGGCAAATTCCACAGAAGTCCAAGAACTGGAACCTTTAGGTCTTCTTGCCTTTCTTCAATTTTGTCTTCTGTAGGAGAATGCTCCCACCCTCGAAGTTCAAACTTGGCAGTAGATAATAGTGCTTGCGATTCCGAAATAAATCTGGCAAGTTCTTTTTTTGTGTTGACGCTGAACACACAATTATCAACGTAGAAGGACCTCATAAGTTGCTGAGCTGTTTCCTTGAGATGATCTGGAGCATTTTTTAAATGAAGTTCTAATGTAGCTCCCAGAAGGAAAGGACTGGAGGAGATTCCAAACACAACTCTTTTGTGCTGCAAGATCTTGATATTTCCTTCTCTTCCTCTATCCTTCCATAAAAATCTAAGATATGGTCTATCACGTTCTTGTAATCCAATTTGCAGAAAGGCCTTCTTGATGTCAGCTATTACTCCATATTTTCCAACACGAAAGCGATTTATGAGAGATGGAATGAGTTCTACCAGATTTGGTCCCTTTTCGAGGCAGTCATTAATAGAAGGTGTATTCATTTCTTTAGCTGAACCATCAAAAACGGGTCGAACTTTGGTCGTCGAATTCTCCTTGAAGACAGGATGGTGAGGCAAGAAATGCTGTCCTTGTCTGATTTCTTGCATAGGATCAACTTCTTCAATAATACCCTTCTTCTGCCAATCCTGAAAAACATCATCATAATCGACCAGCTTTTCGGCATATTCTAAGACTTTTATACAACTGTTCAGTCTTCGTTCAGCTATCTTTCTGCCATCAGGAAGAGGTGGATGATCATGTATCCACGGCAGACTGACAATGTAGCGCCCTTCGTTATCTCGTTTTACACTGCGCTCAAAATATTCCTTCGCCGCTTCTTCTAGTTCTTTTATACTTTGATTTTCCTCAGGGTCATTGATATTCAATGTATCAAGCCTCCAAAGATCGGATATATTTACGTCGTTGACAAGTAAAGACATTAGCGTAGTGGAACTATCGTTTTTAGTAATTCCTGATCTTCCAATCATTGTCCACCCTAACTTGGTGTTCATCGCAATTAGATCAGGTGAAAGGTTTTTAATTTCCCCTGTAAACAATCTGGCTGCTGTATCTGCCCTTAATAATATGTGAATCTCCTTGGGATCGTTTTCACACAAAGATTTTCATTTAAACAAATATCACTAGCAAATATTCCCAATTGTTTTAATTCTTCGATATATTTAGGGTCTTTTAATTTGGGAAGAGAAGTACAAATTTTATTCTGATCCATTACTTCTACATTACATGAGAAATTATTCTCTGTATTACGCAATTCAATGGAATATCTCTTGTGGTTTTCCCGCCTTTTCAGCCCTCCGAAAAGTCCATGAGTCATCGTTTGTTCCCCAACACACTTCAATTTCATCACATCCGCTACGTATTTTCTGACATACGACCTTTGGCTCCCAAGGTCAATGATCGATCTAACATAGTGTTTTAAATCATTATTTTCGACGATAACAATTAAAGTCTGCAGATAAACCTCACTGGAACATAAGTTGTTCGCCAACGTGAAATTTTCATTTAAAAGATTATTGTCATCCTTATTTTCATTCAAATGAGTATTATTTTTCAGAACAGAATTATCTTGATTGCATAATATGGATAAATGTCTTTTACCACACAGAGTACAAACTATTTTTGACGTACAAAATTTAGCAAGATGAAATGGCTTTGCACAAATAAAACACGCAGCATTTTTAGACAGTATTTTTTTTCGTTGTTCCAAACTTAAAGAAAGTACGTAATCTCAATCAACAACAGCATGGAATTTATAGCAGAATAAGCAAGCATTTGTTTTTGTTTTTACTTCAGAACTGATCAAATCTGAACTGCTAAATCTCTTTGAAGAAAAACATCTGGAATTGTTTATCTTTTCGCTCGATGAGTCATAACGCGGATATGAATACTTTTCTTTTTTCGAACTTACGGGAGAAGCATACATTAATGATCGTTCTTTTGCTTTTAGCTGAATAGACAGGAAGTCGACTAATTCATTTATTTCATATTTATCCGATTTCATGCTTTTATTATATTCTAAAACTAGATCGGGGGGAAGGCATTTTAGCAGGAGGGGGCAAAAACATAAGATATTTAAAGATCGTATTTATCAAACATTTTCCGGAATGATACAATATCATCCGAGAGTTCTTAATGAGGGCAGATACGCGAGTGAAATTATTCAGATGGGTATTACTGAGAACATCTGATCTTCCAAAGCGTTCTTTAATAATTTTATGGGTTTCATAATTTCTGGTGTTACACGCAAAATCCTTCTATAGTATATTAGGGCAGTCCACTAGGTAGGGCTTTAAGTAATAATGTTACTGACTTCACTTAATGAATCATTTCTCAATGAGGCTGATTCAAGGGAGTTCCAAAATAAAGCTAGTAAACTTAATTGCCCGTAGAATTTAGTAGAAGTTTGGCAATTTAATGTGCGATGATTTTTATAACAGAAACTTGGAATCTAAAGAATCCAACATTTTTTTTGTTCGTTCGCTATTTTTTGTCGCTCAAATTTCCGAGTTATACTTTGGGTGTGTTCTGCTGCTTCTTGCACTTCTTTTCTAATTTGTCTGGAAACAGACTTCTATTTAATCTAGATTCATTATTCGTTTGACTCAACAGTAAGCTGTTCTAACATTTCTTCAATGTGTCGGCATTTACATCTGTTTCACTGTTCACAATAGTTTACAAATTTTATAATTCAGATGTTCTGATACTCTCCGTTTCTTTTTAATCTGCCACTTTATCATCCATTTTAAAATTGAACTGTTCGGAATTATATTCAGTAAATTCAATAATATAGAAATTCATATAATTGAAATAAATCAGTTAAATTCTAATCTATATTTTTCAGCTCTAAATTTAATAAACCACACCATATGCCGACAGGAGTTAATTGACATTACATAACAAAAATATCTTTAAATGTTTATAGTTAAGTAACGCTTACCTTTGTCTGGTCGTATCTCGTTTTCTTCATACTGGAGTGGCTTTAATCTAATCTGAAATATCTCAATTATGTGACAGGTATGAAGTCAGGGAGTAAATCTTTAAGAATAAAAATATTTAATAATGATTAAGTTTACATGATTAATTTTACATTTACAAAAGTCAGAAAAAGGGGATTACAAAAACGCGCGTAGCATAGTTGGCCGTCAAAACGAGATAGCAAGTAAACAAAACCCTGGTGGCGGGGAAGGAAAGTTCTCGTCAGTTAAAACTGGTTACAGTTAAGTTCAGTCCCTGGTGGTTTCCGACTATATAATGTTATTATCTGCAATTTGCATCAGTTTGTTTAACGTTTGAATTTAATGAAGTATTAAAAAAATCTATTTTATGAGTCAGTTATCCCCTTAACTTTTTTTAAAAATAAAAAATATATATATTTTTGGGGCAGGCATGTAAACAAATATAGCAGAGTTCATTATTGCATTGCTGGCGAATTTGAAGTTCGGAGCTATACTGTTTTAGCTTATCGCATTCTTCTAAAAAATAAAATTCAATATAAATAATTTCGAAATATTGAGATAAAATTCCAGATATCACTTTTGAAAAGTTCTAATTCTTTCTTGTGTTTCTTTATTTTTGTTGAATTAATCAATAACGGATTTTGTGGTAATACTTTAGAATTAACATTGGTTTATCCAGCTTTATGGCCGATTCCCGTAATTTACGTAAACCACAATATAGCCATTATAAGCTTCGAATGTATAGCTTTAAGAAATAAAGAAAAGGCTACTCCTTCGCTCCTTCAAGGTATAAGTATTTTATTATTGATTAATATATTTTTTGAAATCAAAATTTTGATAAAAATAATTTTTAAAATGTTGAAATTAGCCAAAAAATATTTTAATTATCAAGAGTCTCTATGAATTTGGTTAAGAAATATAAAGTGGTGCAAGAAATTGGTTAAGTTGGATCGAAATAAAGTTGTATAGGTGATATGCACAACTGTCGGGATTTTTTAAAAATTCACCATAAAGTGAAACTCTCTTCATATATTTGTTATTAACATAATGGCACTAAACCCTGTCTTTGGAAGGTGTGCAGATGTTCACTAATCGTCATATATAATCATATAACACATTTTGAATCTACAAAACAGTCATTCGTCTCTTAAATGAAATTGAGAAAGTAAGAATAGTTTTACAACCCTTTAAATTTAAAAAATTAAGAAATCTGTTATTTTAAAGAACTACAAGCTTTACAGTACACTTATATATCAAACTGAAAAAGTTGGGATCATTACAAATAAAATTAGACTTTCAAATATAAAACAGTTCCTCATAGGTTGAAACACACAGATGTGTAAAATTTATGCAAAGACTTTTTTTGCAGTAACCCGTATGAAATTACTTATGAGGCATGGAGTACAAAATAAATTCAAAGTATTTTGTAATCTAAGGATGAAGAAAGCATACTAGCTCAAAAATGAATATAATGGACACAATAATAAATCAAATAAAAAAATGCTTTATTGAAATAGTAACGTGTGTACAAATGATTGTCTGCCCAAGAGGGAGAACTCAAACAAATGTCCTTTATAGCCCAGTAAATTCAAGCCAAAAACAGAGTCCAAAGTATTTCATAATTAGCTGAAAATTTCAGGATTATCTCCTATAAATGTGTAGAACGAATCTCGAAAATCCCGTAATTTCTCATGTGAGTTTCAACCCAAAATGGCGGCTCCAAGGTGGCAGCCGAGCAGTTTTGTCTTAAGTGATGTTTTTCCGCATATCCCGATCAAAAACCATCATTTTTTAATTCTGAAATAACATGGGAACTCTGGAATGATAGCTGTTTCGATTTATAACTATATTTAAACAATAAAAAATTACAAATGAAATAAAAATTAATTTATTTGACGTCAAAGAAGGAACTTTTCCTGTTTCAGAATTCATTGCTGATATGTTTCGTCTCTATCGACAAATCAAAAGAGTGCTTAGAAGTTTTTGTAGTCCTAAATGAGAGGTCCGTTTTTTAAAACTTTTGAAGATCTGTTGAAAAAAGCCTGATATATTTATTTTTTACCAAAAGGATCGTGTGATCACAAAGTTTAATTTTTTTTGTGTGTAGTTAGGTATTTCATAGGTAATTATGAATATTTCTAAGTTACATTTACATATGACAATTTTGTCTGATGTAGCTTCCCATACTATAAAAATCAAATTAAATTGTAAAACTATCCCCCCAGTCTATTTCATCCCAAGGGATTTCCACCTATGTACTTAACTATAAATATTCCTAACTTCACAACCGCTCCATCTTTTTATTTATTTGTATAGATATCTCATCTAAAACAAAGAACATGTATAAGAAAAAAGAAAAATAGATAGTTTGTGTTAAGGGGGGGAGGTGTACTACTGGATACCTAATGTCAGGCAGTGGAATAGAGGAACTGTGGGATTTGTTGTATTCGAATAATACAGTTGGAAAAATGATGAGTGGTCATGCTTATTCCAAAGCTCTAAGAGCACATGTTCTGACTTTCATAATTCTCTACAAGAGTTGAATAAAGATACCAAATACGTTATCAGAGACTCTATTCATGAATTTATGGTAACAAACTAGAGAAGTATTGGAGATCTTTAGGGTAATTTCCACATTAAACAACGGCGGAAAATAAAAAAATTTCAAGAACTGCCCAATTGTGGTTGCAGTAAATTGAACATATAAAATTTATCCTTCATTACATTCAAGCAGATAGAGTTGGGAACTGGGAATTCTATTGTATTAAATCAATGATGCCTTATTTTCACGCAGCAGGCCACATTTTTTATGCCAAATACGTTCAGCAAATGGAAATGTTGAAAGAAAAAATGGACAGCACTGAATATAAAAAATTTAGCGAAGGTTATTTTACTATTCGACAATTTAGATTATGGAGTGGAGTGGTGTCATACATCATAATAGAATAGTGTCTCATGAGATCAATAAAATCATCAGGAGTAGTAGAACAAGGCCGAGGAACAGCAGATTCTACTTTATCAAAAGTGATTTTTTCATGTCCTTTAAACAAAAAAGTATCGGAGGTCTTGAAGGATTTTTGTGAAAGCAATTTTATATCCTCAGAACAACATGTTGAATTCCGGCCTTCCAGACAATCTCGAGATGCTTCTGATTTGCTAAAGTTATTCAATTGGCTACTTCACAATCCTCTCAATGTTAGTTGTCCTAAACACTTATTGATTAATATGGGGTTGGTTGCTGATAATAAAACGAATTGTGACAATTCAGAAGATGTTGGAGAAAAATTGCTGTCCTCGATTGCAGGAGGTTCCTTTGGGGAAGTTAAACTTCAGAGGGAGAAAAGTTATCCCAATATTTCCCACAAGTAATACTATAATAATAAGGAATGGAAGTGTGATATTAATCCTCTTCAGCTGTTTACCAGGAATGTTGCTGTGCTCAAGTGAAATGAAAATTTACGAGGTCATCATCTTAAATATGAATTAGCCCCACAACCCCCTCACTCTTTGATGAAGTTCCTTTGAGGAAGAATGCGAAATCAACTTTAGCAGCTATAATTCAAATAGTTGCGCCGTGAGTTAAATCACTATCAACCTATTCGTTCGTTGTAAATGGAGGATTTCTTATGCACGCATGGCTTGGAATGAGTCTGATATCATGAGATATATGCGTGAAATATGTTAGGCTTGTACAGAAACACTTCTCTCCATGTGAGGAAGTGGTTTTTTATGGATATATGTGTACGTTTTCAACTAAAAGTTTAGAGAGGCAAAGAAGAATGATATTAAAAATGTCCGCGACTATTGCTTTTGACGAAAATATGGTAGTAACGGCTAAACAAGCTAATTTTTTCCGAAACTCCGAGAACAAGTTAAGGCTAATTCATGAGGGCTAATGATGGGCTACTTCCAGTCTGAAGGGCTATATGTTATACAGGCTGATTAGGACTTCCGCCAACAAGTGCAGCAGCTCCATAGCATTCACTTCGTGTTTAACTTCAATTGTGGCTGCGGAATAAAATGGATCCAACTGAATGGGGGATGGTTTATGAAGGATGGTAGATTGAACCCAATGCCTTCAAATCTTCCCGCAGCTTCCGAAGAACTTCTACAAATTAATATCTTGTAACTGCAAAATAACTTTGACAAGGGACTGTGACGCAAGATATCAGTGCAAGAAGGCAGACCTTCTCTCTACAAAGTTTTGTACCTCTTGCTTAGGAGAGACGTGTAAAAATTCAGCTACTCCTACTAGCGGTTTCGATGACGACGATGATGAATGACTGGCTTATATTTTTCCATTAATGAACTGTAAATAAATTTTGTTTGTTTTGATTCTTGTATCATTACTATTATTGTATTGCATCTCCTCATCATTTCAGTTTTTTATGGCAATAAATGAAATAAAGTGCTGCAAAATATGTTTTGTTTTTCATTTCAATCATTTTATGAAAACGCAATAATTTCTCTCTATATGTCTTTCTCTCTCTCTCTCTCTCTCTCTTGCTCATCTTTCAACAGTTATTAAGAATTGCACTCATATTTTTGTGTTTTCCCCAAGGTTTAACAGGGACATGCTTTAACAACTTCTCACTCAGGTTTTCAACTTCTAGAAAACCTGCTGCATTACTCCAGAAATAGTGAAATATGTCAGCCATCTTTAGTGAATATTTTTTAATTAACCTTTGGAAGTTCAAGAAACAAAATATCCTTACATACAGCATTTTTTCGGTTTTTTTTTTTTTTTGCAACTTATGAGCTCTGCTACAAACATTGAAGAAAGAAATTTTAGGTTTCGATGTCAAAAAACTTAATATACTTACATTTAAATTTCTTTTTATTGATTTTTGTGGTATATATCAAAACAGTGATCCTTGTAAAGCATACAGGTTTTTTCAGAATTGAAAAATGTTTATTTTTAAGCTAAATATGAGGGAAAATTTCAAACAATGCAAAAAGGGTTTGGCAGCAATCTTGGATCGCCATTTTGGATTGTAGCTCACATGAGAAATTAGGGGACGTTTCAGGATTCATTAGACATGTAAAGAGGAACTAATCCATAAATTTGGAGCTAATTGTGAATTACTTTTATTTTAAACTCTAAATTTACTGGGCTATTAGTAAAACCTCTCCTTACTGCAATGGTTATTTGGCACTGTCTTTTCAAACTCAGTATCAGATTTTCCAATTGGAATTGAGGTAGAGAATGTCCATTCTCATTGAGCGTCTGTTTCAGTTGTTGAGTGTTCTCCGGCGGATATAATCGTGCTTACAGGCGTCTTTTCAAAGCATTCCGCTCGTCTTGTGGGATTTAATAAAATCAGGAAAGTAACCCGGCTAATCCATTTTAGTGCTATCTTCACTTTCTAGATGTCACAAAATAGCATAAATATGATGTGACCTGACGTTGTCGTCTATAAAAACTGTTTCGGCAGATCGGGGAAAGCTCTCTTTTGGTTATATAAGCGACCTCAATCGCGGATCAATCGCAAATCAAAGTATCGAACTGCAAACTCTACGAAGCATTCAATGTATCAGGATACATTAATTCCAGTACAATGCGATAAATCATCTTATTTTTTAATCGACTATGTAAATATTTTATATAAAAAGAAGAAATGCTTGGAAAATTGAGAAGACTTTTTAAAGCTCTTAAAGGCTAATGTTATAAATTTAACTTATGTGCCTGGGGCCGTAAATATACCTGAAGCCCAAATTACAAAGCTTTTAAAAATTTGTATTCAAAGAATATATAATAGCTTAAAATATATGCTTGCTGTATAACCGGTAACTTAAACCGGTTTATTGAATGAATATTTATAAAATAGAGGTTTCATGAGGGTAATAAAAAAAATCTATATTGGTTTAAAATACCCTTGTTGCAAAATCGATAAGCAGAAGCGAATTATCTTGAAAATTTTTATTGCACTCTTTCAAAGTATATAAAACTGCCCTTTAAATAGAAAATATTTTATTCTGTATGTAACATGGTTTTATTAAGACATAATGATAAGCAGTAATGCTGGGAATATTTAAATATTTCATAATTGGTCTTTCAATTTGGTTACTAAATTCTAATCATATTAAGTACTCATACAAAGTAAATAAGGGAGAAGGAATATAATAATACGGAAACAACTGAAAAAGATTAAGAAAAAACGATAAGAAATTGTTAAGTGAATTGCTGAGGATCAATTTAAACTTTAATAAATAAGCAGAAGCAACTTATACTGAAAACTGTTGTTTCTCTCTTTCAATGCATTTTAACTTCTGTTAAAATGTGTGTAGAAGATATTGAATTTAGTATGTATCATAGTTCCATTAAGAAATAAGAATATACAGAAATGCTGGTAACATTTAAATATTGCGTAAAGGCTAGTCCAATTAGGTAGATAAAATTTAATCAGATTATAAACTAATGTCAAGTAAACGAGAGAGATGAATAATAATAATATGGAAACAACTAAAAAGAAATAAAATAATGCGGAAATGACTTGGTAAGTGGGATTGGCTCAGGGTCAATTTAAATTTTCACTTTTATTAAATGTGACCTTTCATGCGCTTTCACTTAGGGTGATAAGTTATTCCTTACGTAATTTTTCTCACTTCTTCTTTATATACCTCAGATCTTACTTCGCCTGAAAGAAACCTGAAACTATCTGATACAACAAATATGATTGACTTTCATAACAAATTCTGAAGTCCTTCCGCCATTCTTCCCAGAGCTCTTCATAATACTAAGAGCATCCTTGATGCATCATTTAGAAAGTTTGAATCATTTACTGCGATTTCTATGAAAGAATATAGCAAAGTCCCAGGAGAAGTATGGAATTAATTGATTTTAAAGTCGTCATGTTATAGATTATTTTATCAACGAAATTTTAACTTTCGATCGTTGATTTTAATATTACAGATCAAAAATTTATCATTACATTTCGGAAGTTCAATATAAGTCTACCGAGTTTAAAAGTAAATACTTGAAATTTTCAATTAGAATATTTTTGGAAAAAGACTTCTTCGGTATGAAAGTGAGCATTTCACCAAAATAGGTACACAAAATTCATTTTTAAAAAAAATAAATAAATCGCCACTTTATGAGTGTGATAAAATGTAGAATTATTTTTATTTCATTTTTTATACATCTTATTCTTTAATTAATAATTAATTACTGTGTGTATTCAGGAATTTTGTGAATCAATTTTTTCTCAAAGGCTTTAGTCGCAAAGAATCAAAATTTGATTGAATTGGTCGATTAATTCATAATTAAATTCTGAAAATATTAAAATGGTCTATTTTCATCGAGAACAAACAGGTGTACAAAATTTGTAAAATTTAGCACTTGAAGTAGTGTATGGAAAAATGGTTACGAAGCTCCATCTTTACGAACTTGAAACAAGTCAAGTTAGATAAAGGTGTATAATAACCGCAGATTCGTTGCTATGTTATTAAAACATAAGAACTTATTTGAAAATTATAAAACTTGTAATAATTTGCTTATAATATTCTTTAAAAATGTAATTTATTTTAAATTTTCATAACAATGAAAAATAATAAAAAATAAGTGAAAGTGAAATATAACAAAAAATGATTAAACATTATCTTATGATTTCCTTGTCTCAAATGTTACTCTAATGGCGAAAAACAACTTTCAAGCTCCTGAAAGGAATTTAATTAAAATTATCTGCCTACATCACCAAATATTGTTTCATTGACAGATATAAACATGAGATTTAATAGTATAAATTCCCTTAATCTATCTTTATCTGAAAAAGATTTTAGTAGCTGGGCTTATAAGGTCATTTATTTTTAATCATATTTTAATGCAGTACGTATAAATATAATTGGATGCATTTATTTTTTCAAATAAATTGCGTATGACAGAAATATTGATTCTTCCTTAGTTTACTATTTCTTATAATTCATGGTTAAATCCTTCAGCTGAAATAAGCATTTACTTTTAGTAATATTTCTTCTTCTGTGCCTTCATAATTGCTGGATTTGCTTAGTTTCAGGGTATTTGTTTTCTGTTCTTACTTGCTGAGAAGTTTTTTATTTATCTACGTAATTCAGAAGATATACTGGAAACTCGATTCGAAAAGAATCTAATCTAAACAAAAATATTTCAGAATTTCTTAAAATTATAATCAAATTGTGAGCTAAGACGGCTTTACTAGTGTTTTGATGTATTTTTCTCAAGGCACGGAGTGCACATTAATGTAAATATTTGTGATTGTTTATTTTAAAAAAACTTGAAAGTTAGTTCTTCAAATTTCTTGTACGATAAAACAACTTCTTTTTGTTAATAGCTAATAAATTTATTTTTGATATAAAAATTGGCTATTCCTGACGTTACAGACTGGAGTTTAATTGGTGGCAAGCGGTGCGGGATCGAATTTCCATAAAACCACAGATTGATTTTAAGGTATCCGACTGCGTTCGGAGACATTTTTTTGAAAAAGAACTTGTATATATTTTTAATGTTATTTTGCAACTGCATATGTTTTAAAACTATGAAAATATTGTAAAATTAAGCTTTCAAAATAATATTTTTAAAAAACTGAGAAATTTGAAGAAAAATGACTAAAATATTTGCCTTACGCTAACAGCCATAGAAAAAATCATATCCTAAATATACATAAATCATTGTAGGAGTATATTTTTATGACAGCCATCTATGTTATGCTCTAAAATATTTCTTGTACTTCAAAATAGTTTTGAGATATAGCTGAACATAGTGACTAAACTGGTAATTTTTCATAAAAATTGCTTTTTGTTTATATTTAAGCACTTAAAAATATTACTTGATTTTAAAATTGACCTTAGTTTTTAGAGGAAAACATCAAGCATATTACAGAAAATAATCTCAGAAAATTTCATATCAATACTTGGATAACGTTTTGAGAAATCATTGTTACGGTCGACAGTTTTCCTCAAAATTATCATTTCTCAGAAAACGCATTTAAAATTTTCATGCAACTTAAAATAATGCTTACAGGTCGGTAATAAAACAGCTGTAACTTCATTTGTAATTCATGTAGAGTAAAAGGTGAGACAGTTTTAGAAAGCTTATTAAACAGGCTACAAAATTAAAATTTTTTTGATAATTTCATCAAAAACGCCGATTTTAAACCAGTCGGATACCTTAAGAATTCATGCTCGAGTAAAGAGCTTAAGTTGTGATATTTTTCCTCGAACGACATTGGGCTGCAGATTCAAGATAGGGAGATATCTAACTCAAACAAAGAGCGCCAACTTCTGGAGAGATTTCCCGGAGAGCCATTTATCCGTTCATCATATTTACAGATTCAAGAGATAAGTAATGGACTTAAATGTTTTCTTGTTATTAGTGCCTCCTTAGTTTAAATTTATGTTATTATAACTGAAATTATTTTAAATAACATTGGCTAAAGTGTAGATTTAACCATCAGATTTTTATATCCAGTAGGCTGTTAAAATTTCTGAATTTGTCTAGGGCAATCAAGAAGTTTTTTGTGAGTATATTTCCGGTAGATATCCATATCTAGGAAGTAAGAATTTTGTCTGACATATCCAGTAGACTGCATAAATGTAAGAAAAATTGCCTCGGATATTTTTAATGGTTGAAAGTTTGAATTCAAATAATCCGTTAAACTGTGTAATTGAAGTAATTGCCTAGGAAAAACTGAATAAATTTCTTGTGTTTGTTACTTTCCAGTATATCAGATTATCTAGGAGATTAAAAATATTCATTTCAGTGTATCTCTGGTAGACTAGATATAAACAGTTCTAGCCTTTGAAATTATTTTGAATTTTTGTTACAAAATGTAAAGTTTGAATAATCCAGTAGGTGAAATTGAAATTTGAAATAACCTAGAATAATATTCTGAAGCACGTAGTGCAGTGTATCTTCTTGAAATGTTATTTATATAACAATTTATAGTGTTTCTTTTGACAATTTTGTAAAAGGGTCATTAAGAAAGCAGGTATATTTTACTTTCATATCTTGTTTTGTCTACAAAAAAAATTGTTGAAAAATGGCTTTTCTAGCTAAAGCACAGAACTTTGATCTTCTGAGACTATCCTCAGAGGTCGGTCTAGATGTTAGCCGAAATGTAAGCACTCTTGAGTTGGTAAAATTGATTCAATCTTCATCTGAGTTCGAACAAGACACCTTTAAGGATATTTTAAAAGCTGTGACGTCAGCCAGGATAAAAAAGGAGGAAGAAGAAAAAGAATATGTGGCTAGAAAGAAGGGAGGAGAGAGAGAACTTGTGGCTAAAGAAAGAGAAAAAGAGAGAGGAAAGGAGAAAGAAGATAGAGAATTTGCTGCTAAAGAGAAAGAAAAAGAGAGAGAAAAGGAGAGAGAACAAAAACTGCTCTTAAAAAAGATGGAATTAGAGATAGAAGAGAGAAGAATAGAGTTAACTACAGGAGAAAGGGTGAAGTCTTCGTTCGATGTGCATCATCTGATACAAAAATTTGATCCAAAACTGTGGAACATTAGCTTATACCTGGCTCTATTAGAATGGCAAGTAAAGAGAGCAAAGATTTTCGAGGAGTTGTGGGTTTCCTCATGGGTTTACTTTCCAGCGACATGGCCCAACTAATTGCTAGAGAGCCTGAAGAAGTAACCGAGGATTACGAACAGGTAAAGCAGATTTTGCTGAAATGACATAAATTGTCAGCCGAAATGTTTAGGCAGATGTTCATTAAACACTCAAAGAATGCTGACGTAACTTGGAAAGATTTCGTGTATGAACTAAGAACCTATTTCCAAGAATGGATTAAATGATTAGAAGTTGAAAACTTGGAGCAACTGTTTGATTTAATTATCACCGATCAAATAAAACGTCGAGTTCCTACAGAAGTTAAGGAATATTTTATAGACGAATGACCGAAATTTAACTCACCGGAATTCCTTTCGGAAAAATTACATCATTATGAAAGTGTGCGAAATGTGATTAAAAAGAAGACCGCTTCTCATAACCCTAAAGAGAAGTATTCTATTTACAAAGAAAAGAATTTGGCTCAAGTTAGAGGTGCGACAAAGAACCAAATCAAGAAAATTTGGAATGTTATAAAAACTCGAAAGCTTACGAAGGTTTTGAATTGAAGAAAGAGTATAGATGTTATCATTGTTCATCCACCGAACATTTTCGTTCTAACTGTCCGCAATTGAAGCAATCGGAAGGTACCGCTTTTGCAAATTGGGTAATTAGTATGCCAGATAATGACATATCACTTTATACAGTTATCGGAGAAGTAAATGGATTCAAAATGCGTATCTTTCATGACACCGTAACCACAGTAGATATTGTGTCTAGAATCAGAATAAGACCAGAAATGCTGACAGGTGAACAAATATGGGTTCAACAAACGTTTGATGAGAAACCTATCTGCTTGCATTTTGCAGAAGTAGAATTAAAATTAAAATTTGTTCAACTTAAAACTGAAGCTGCAGTTGTTTGTATCGAAGCAGATAAAGGAAGGTATTTACTGAGAAACCACACAGCATCCTTGCCAGGAAAAGATAGATAACATCTCTTATTTCCCAACCTTTATGCCCTACAGACCAAAGCCCAAAGGCGAGTGGCTGAGCAGGAAAAGAAAACTGGCCAGTTGCGAAATAACTTTTCCAAAGAAATCAAAACTAAAGAAGTAGAAAATTCAGAATTTCCAAAATATTGGCGCTAGTTATCCATCGGCACCAAGAAATTCTGACTTGACAGCGAATACAAACGGAACAGTCAATCAGTTAAAAACTATAAACGAGAAGAGAATTCAACGTAGCAAATTTTCTGAAGTACAGTTGCCTGCAACTAGTACTTGCACGTCTATAAATGAAACCAAAATAAAATCAGTGAACAAAATTTCAAAAAGACTAAACAATAACATAAACAATGGAGAAATATCCGTTGGAAAGTTATCATTGCATTCAAATGAGATGGTAAAATCAAATACTCGATGATATAATGACAAGGGATTTGTTGAAATCAAGATGAAAAATCTCTAAAATAAAAAACTTGGTAAGACCAAACAAATATCGTTTCACTGTAAATGCCATTGAAAAGTCTCATTTCTTGCACTCGGAAGTCATTTCAGAAGAAAAGGGTAATGAAACTTTGGCTGCCATCTCACAAGTAAAATGTCAGGAATCTGGAGATAAAGCCTTCAGTATAAAGAACGTTTCTGATATCAATCAGAATTTAGTCAGTGATGTAGATGATAATAGAATAAAAGTTTAAATTCCCAAACGACAGAGAGTTTAGCTTCCGAAAATATCGAGAGAAAGCATGAGGCTTTTGGACACCTCAGAAACTTTTACAAATGAAAATGGAGCAACTAATGATGAACCCAATGTTGCTGTTGACAATTTCGGCTTATCTGATAAATTAAATTGGCCTGAGTTACTCCCTAATTACAATGAATCATCACATTCAACTCCAACAAAGTGTGAATCGAACAAAAAGGTTAAATATAAAATGAAACGCCAGCATAAAAACCATAAACACAGGAAGAAAAAGAAGAAACACTGTTAAGATAAAAGGTTGAAGATTCTTTATTGATTCAGAAGTTAGGAATTTATCTCTTTGGATAACATTTTACTTTACTGGCGGATCTCAATCAAACAATTTGGCACAGCTCTGTGGATACCTAAAATCTCATATCAATGATATGGTCATAAAATTTGCATTCAATTTAAACTAACCATAGACCTGATTCAAAAAATAAAAATTTTGATAGGATAAGCAAGTTTCTAAGCTTAATGATCCATCCTTAATTTTGTGAAAAAAATGTAAAATGTTTTATTAAATCAAAAAAGTGTTTATGTATACAAGAAATAAAGAATTTCAAATTTCATATTATGTCATAATTTTGAATTTACTTATTTTGTACTCATGTACTGTAAAGAACGTTAAATATTTTAGCCATTTGATTGCTTAGTTTCTAAAAAAATAAACAGATAATTTTCATATGGAAGAGATCCGGAAATGTATGGTCATCTTTTCATCTGTTTAAAAATTTATTGTTCTCTATGTTTAAGTTTTCTTTTGAAATTGTATTTTTTAAAATGTTATTTAAATGTATTTCAGCATTTTATTTTGAGAATGCACTGACCCATGATGGTAAGATTCCGTCATGGTTATTCAAAGGACTCTAAAAAATTTTCTTCGTTAGAACCTCCGAAAAGTTTTTCCAGCAGGGAAGTATTAAGACTGTAACGAATTGTTTCCAGGCTTCAGTCTTATAATCAAATTGTGAGCAAGACGGCGTCTTTATGTATTTTTCCCGAGGCACAGACTGCAAGCAATGTCAATGTTTGTGATTGTTTATTCTAAAAAGTTTGAAAGTTAGTTCTTCAAATTGCTTGTACGATAAAACAACTTCTTTTTATTAATAGTTAATAATTTTATTTTTGATATAAAAATTGGCTATTTTTGGGTCTGACGTTACACATAGTTAAGTCATACAGCTGAAATAAGCATTTACTTTTAGTAATATTTCTTCTTCTGTGTCTTCAGAATTTCTGGATTTGCTTAGTTTCAAGATGTTTCTTTGCTGTTCTTACTTGCTGAGGAATTTTGAATTTATCTTCGTAATTCAGAAACTGTAAACTCGATTCGAAGAGAATCTAATCTAAAGAAATCTATTTTAGAATTTCTTAAAATTAGATAACTATGATTTTAATAGTCATGTCCGTATTTTCTAGACGGAATTCGCTTTTGATGTGTTATCATTCAAGCTTTTATTTTGTCTTTTAGGTTAGGTGAGAGAATTCCATGAAATTCCAGTTTCAACTAAATTCTTTTTTTTCCCCAATTTCTACAATTATACCTACTTTCTCAAAAAGGTTAACTTTCATATTATTATACATCTTTTACTTTTATATATTTAATTTTATTTGAAATTCAATTTTGAAATAAACTGTACAACCACTAACGGAGCCACGAATTTATTTTGACAGCGATAGTGCCTTACACCTTTGTAATGGAAAACTGCAAGGAAAAATAAGAGTACTCCATTATGGGAATAAAAATTCAATTTCTGATATTGAGCTTAGTATGATTTCGTCATCATCATTTAATCGCTATATATTGAAAACTTCCCTTAAATTAAACAGTTTTTTATAAACAGCTCTTCCCGAGAAGAATGGATCGAACAGGAATTGCTATTTCTTATTAAATTTCTCCTATGGTTGAAAAAAATGACAGGAGGCTGTCTTTTTCAAACAACCGCTGATGTTAAAGACGTGGGACTACTTTACTCACGTGATTTTTTTCCGGTTTTGCAATTTTTTTGTAACTTCTGTTGTTGCCCTTTATCTCAAAAATAAAACATTAGTTAAGTTTTCAGCATATGTAGTTACCGAAATATAGAGGATCTCCCATATAACGTTCTGTGTGGCGTTTTGGCGTGTGAATCAAATTCCTTCCTGAGACCCCAATGGGAGGAATGTAGTTCTACGTTAAAATAAAAATTTTATCGCGCTTTTAGTAATACATTAAAACTTAATATAAAATATTTTGTCTTTGAAAGTCTGCGTCTATTAGCTTTGAATTTTAATGGCATGACTTTCACCCTACAACTTAAAAATAAATCTTCTTTAGGAAGTCATACCGTCAAAGCGGCCTGACTCGGTAATTGCAAATTATGTGAAGTATTTTAATATGACTTTTTGTCCTTTAACAATCTCCCAAGTTTCATTAAATTCTAATGAAAAAATCTAATAAGAGTGTTTCATGTCAATCTATTTCCAGATGGAAAGTGAAAAGTAGAAAATAATATTTAAATTTAAAATATTTCTGAATTTCCAGTCAAACTTCTGAAAGGTTTCGATTTCTCTTCTCATTCATGTCTTCCAGAAAACAATTTGAGAGGGGACTTCTATTCTAAGTACAAATCGGCAAATATTGATCCTCACTCGGAAGGGAAATTTATACTTTTCACATTGTCCGTGTTTCTCAAGCAGCTCCGTCCTCCAATTTAGAAACTATTTTCTCTTCTTTTCATTCCATCCACTTTTTCTCGCTTTGAAGCCAGAAAATACGGAGATCTTTTTCCAGTTATCATGTATTTTCATTCGTTTCGTTGCTGCCTTAAGAGGAGCATGAGAGGAAAAAAGGCTGCAATAAAAAAAAAATTTCGCTTCTCAAAGGAATGTTCGAGTCGGAACTAGTACAAACTGTGAAACCGGAATCTCTGCAATCAAAAAATAGTATTGTAGATTCTAACTTTTATTTGCGAATGCTTGCTCAAGCTTACTGTCAGCTTTCCATTTAATAAATAATAAAATGCATTTAGTTGAAATAATCATGAAATGAGACTGGTTGATCTCAGCGTTCCTCAATGATTTAAATACATTTTTTTATTTCAAAGAAAAGAAATGAATGAAGAGGCATTTTGAAAGATTTTTCTTTTCTTATATAAATGGCAAAAATGGTACTTTGTTCACTGTTTCAATAGAATTTCTTTGATAGTTGCTCTCTCTGTCTCTTTCTTTTATTTATTACATTACTTAACTGTTGGCATTACATTACTTAACTGTCATATGATTTCAAAAAATGTGTGTTTAGCGATGAAGATTCTGGTTGAATCACTATTTTCTGCAAATGTGAAAAATGAGAAACAGTTTATAGAATTTATCAACGATGGCGTTTCCTCAGTTGAAAATAAACGTTCATCATTTCAGATCGCTTTAATTTTATTTTCTTTTGGTTAATCTCTTTAACAAGGACATTTCTATAGTAGATTATTTTATATAGCTTTATTTGAAGATCCAGTCGTGTCCACTGTAAAAGGATAATGAACTATGAGCGTCCAATCAGAAGAAAAAAGCAAAGCGAATAGGTGGTACATTTAGGAAGCCGCTACTGAAAGGAGGAAAAAATTCTCTTTTAACACAAACGGAAGACAGGCGAACACAAACAAACAAATTCAACGGAGAAAAAGTTGCTGGTAAGGAATAAACCCCTCCTATATTAGAAAATTACAAATTAATAATTAGAAACTTATTCCACCATCTAGGGGGAACACGTCATTGATGCCCTTTTTTTACAAAAATAAAAAATGATTCTATCAACGGAAATAATTAGAACTAATACACTATATTTATGCATTTGTTAATTTAATATAGGATTTCAGTCGAGTTTTGGTCCTAAATGAAATAATAAAATATTTATTACACTTTTTTCCTAAAAATGGATTTGCATCAATCTGCCCCATACAACGGGTATACTGATACACACGGAAATATCAAAAATAATGATATTTAATAAGTCTGGGATCAAAACAAAAGGTATTTTATCAATAAATTTTATATTCCAAATCAAGGTTTAAAAGTTTAACAAAGTAACAAACTTTTATTTTAATCAAAATTCAACATTTTAATGAGACTGGAAAAATACAACAATACTGCCTCAGAAAGTAATTTATCTCTACAAATAATAAAGGTGTGTGTGTGTGTGTGTGTGTGTGTGTGTGTGTGTGTGTGTGTGTGTGTGTGTGTGTGTCAAACATACTTCGAATGGAGGGAATGTGAACCTTTAAGACGTTTATGAAAATTTTACTTTAAAAAATATTAAGGGAAATTTTCGCGTTCTTCCTTGATGACTTACAAAAATAATATAGCACAAAAATAATTTTCACACTATCTGAAAATACAAAAAATTATCTTTTCGATTATAAAAATTAAGTTTCCGCACATTTTTTTTAATTTTAATAAATTCGGAAAATATATTTTAAACCTAATTGACAGCAATACTTTTCATTTTTGAAATGTAATTCAAATCGCGTTTATTGTTTAAAACAAATACTTAATTGTGTTTTTTTTTTCTTAGATAGTTCATTTTAAAGTGTTTTCCATTTCTGAAAACGATTTTGCAAAGCAGTTGCTGATAAGGCGCATTGATGCGCGCAGAAGATGCGTACCAATGTGCCCCGGAGTCAATTGTATCGATCTACACCAAGATACATTTTTACTTAAAACAAGTGATCACGCAAAACCAACGCTATAAAACCTCAAAATTTAATATAATTCCGAAAAATTAATGATTTTCCTACCTTTGGAGTAGATTCCCTGGCAGGAGAACGTAATTAGTTTAAGAAATCACACAACATGTAATTAGAGTAAAATTTACTTCGACTAGAAGATTAGCAGTTTGATTAATTTGTAAATTAACTTTTGACTTAACAATGCCGAAAAATATACCGTGAGCTAATGGTTACAGTGGCATATATATGAGGGGATATGAGCATCTTGAGCCATTCCAATCATCAAAATTTAAGAACTGTATCAATGTTCCTGCTTATCAATCTTCCCCAACTCTCCCTAAACATCATACCATACATTAATCAACAATATAGTAATACCATCTTAATCAATACTATTTAATAAAAACATTTCAAACCGATATTCAACATTTAATATACCATTAAGTTGAGCACTTTCCATAATATAAAATACACTATTGTAAACCCAAGGATATTCCATTAACACTTTAAAAACACTTATTTTTAAATATTTTGCACAAATATAATAATTTGTAAATTGAATTCATCATATAATTATAAATACCAAGTACTTCTGCAGGTATAGTAGCTGTAGTGTTAATTTAGTCAAGCGCTTATCAGTAACAGTTGAGCAAACCATTAAAAAAGCACATATTAACACTCTGTAACCACTAAAACCAAAATATCAATATTAATGTTACCTTCATAATTAAACCATTATAAATTAAAACCAGTACAGACTATAATTGTCAGTTATAGGGGAGCCGCCAGAAAACAACAAATAAATATATAATCGTTCCTATGTACAAAATATTACATCAAGTACCTAACAAATCCGAAATAATCAAATTCGCTATATACATAATATTACAACTAAACAAATACAAAACAGACACCAAAACAGTAATTTAAATAAGAAATTGGAGTCATATATAAAAAAACCAGCAATATATAGAAATCAGCATGAACCGTTAGGAAAGGTAGTGATAAACGAACATTAAGTGTTTTAAAATATGAAATGACTATTTAGAGTAATATGTCGGAAATGCAATAAATAAGCAGAGGCTTCAGCATTTATAAATCTACTTTGAATCGTTGTTAAGTCTGTAAATATTAACGAACCATATTTTTCCTTTAGAATATCTCTAAATATTTGTTCAAATTTATATCAATAAAAGAAGTTTGTGTTTATTCAGTTTTAAAATTAGGAGCGAACTGCCTTTTAAAGATTTTGCCTTCTGAACATTAGTGTTCTAGTAAAAATATTTTTTTAACGAGTATCGCTTTGGTAGCCCATTGCAAGACGCAATGTTTGGATCAGAATTTGACGATTTCTCATTACCTGGCATCCTTTTTCGGGGATTTATGTAACCATATGGCTTTGACTCACCCTTTATCTACAAGATTGAAAATTACTGTCCCAATGCTGTATGTGTTGCGAATGCATCTTTGCCGAGTGAACCAACTAACAGCATAATCAAATCATTGCTTTTTAGCATATTATTTAAATATGCATCATTTTTGGTTATGCATATTATTTAATTATGCATCAAATTTTGGTGTGTCCAAAATCTATAGCTTTTTAGCGACATTGGAACTCGATTAAAAAACATCGCATTAACCACTAAATTGTTTAATACGTCAAATTCAAAAACCGAAAATCCTTTTGGTTGCAAACGACTTTTACTCATGCCTGGAATAAAAACTCCACTGAGAATGAGCATATGTTATTTCAAACATGCAAACAAAAACAATATCTTACGTGTCCTACATCTGCTTTTATTCAAGAAAAAAGATGGAACAATTCGATACTTTTTATAGATGTACAATAAACTCTCTTGTTATTCTAAACTCGATAGAATAGCTTCATGTATACTCAGTAATAGGAGAGGAGTATGAAAATGCTTGAACTTTTTAATGATTTAAGATAATTATGACTTTTTCAATGACTATTTAATCCTCTCGATAAATTTAAACAATTTGTAAGAAATATTTTAAACCTTCTAGAAAAATTTTCTTTACCTTAGACCAGAATCATAGAATATTCCATTTATAAACAAATAAATAAAAAATATAATCTTTATAATCCTTGCATTTCAGAAAAATTTACTGAAAACGATAATTTCGAAGGTTGCAATGAGAAAAAAACTGCGTACATTTAGGGTTTGAAAATCCATTGAAATTACCTTATTTTGATTATGAAAAATGAAAAATTCTCTTATATTTAGTTTTTTTTGCAAGCATCAAATACAGATGCCGAAAGAAATTTGCTAAATGCTTACGAGAGAAATTGATAATAATATATAAGATAATTTTAAGCACGTCAGCCTTAGGCAAGAATCGTCTTGTTGTAATGATATTCCAGAACGTTTACTTAGCTTTTGAGTTGTATTTGATGTGTTTTAAACTCAAAGTTAATTTCTTGTACTGATTATTTAACCATTAAAAAAGCAGAACTTGTGTGTGCGAAATTAAAAGAATAGCTGTTTTCCATTATAATCTTTCTTCCAGACACTCTGAAATATAAAAAAAGTTTTCCAATGCCTAGCAAAGAAACTGTATATATATTATAGTATATGTTCTACGCTTTTAAAAATAAAAACCCTACACGCAACTTTAAAAATAGTGCATATTTACTTATGTACTACTAAAGTTATTTTTTCTTCTTAAACCCTTCAAATAAATAAAGCAAATAAATAAATGTGATTTTATCGAATACAAACTAATTGTAATAAGAACAATATGAACGCTCTCAAGCTATAAATTGTTTTTAATTGAATTTTCGCTGAATAATGATTCTTAAACCTTCTAATCCAAAGCCACAAATTCAAAATATAATTAATACAGCTTCGGTTATTCTTTTAAAATGTTTTTTTAATTCATTTAAATAAATTCTTTAAAAAGACAGCTTTAATTTCGAAAAGAAATACAAAGGCAAATTGAATTGCACATTTCGCTTAATTGTTTGATGGTAAAATTAATGACAGCTTAATTACAGGCATAATATGAAAACAAAGAGGCTTTTATTTTTAAATGATTAAAACTAGAAAGAGCCTTTAAAAGAAATTTGCAAAGTAGATTATGCAATTCCTTTCTGTGTGAGCTAAGTAACGCTCTATTCGAATAATTTATTTCATCGAAAAAATTTCATTTTTACTTGACATCTATTGACAAATTTAACTTTATTAAATATACGAATGCAAAAAATAAAAGACTGTGTTCAGTGGTATAGACACTTCCCTCCAAAATTGAAGTAACAGCATATTTTCTAAACCTAACTTGCAAATAAATTAATATTATTGCTTTAAATTTGGATGAATTGCTTATCATGCAATGTACGAACAAAATTTATAACTTTGTAAATAAAACACAAGCTACGAATTCGTAAATGCAATGTTCAATTAAAGTCCATTTATAGACAACAAATGAAATGAAAACTTTATTAAACAAAAGGCTGAATTCATGGCATTCAAAAAGGAATTTGTCCTCCTGTAATTGAATTATAGTATTGACATGTCATGACGCCTTCCCATGTCTAGAACCTGTCTGTTACCTGAATGGGGAGGAACCATGTCCAGAGCAAAACTTCTTCATACTCATATACCTGACCTAGTTTGATGACTCTGTCCAGCGAATTGTCTCCTTAAGTAGTTCGAAATTTGCTCAATAAAGCTGATACCTGTTTATCGAGCTGGGCTGTCGTTTCTTTCCAAATTCTGCTTCTATAGATATTCGTGGTGACATGTGTCGTACTATGATGGTGAACATTATCATTCAATGGTAGAAAATGATCACCAATAGCACCAGAATAATATCCATGGACATTCAAGAGAAACCACAAAACTTATCTCCCTATTAATTGAAAAGAGAGAAAAGTACTTTTCTTTTTTTCGACAAAATCTTCGTATTAGAGATTTTTCAGTTTTCCCCTAACTCTTTAAGCTAAGGATTCAACTCTCTTGCTTGGATTCAGTTCACAACTTGCATCACAACAAGATCATTATATATTACGAGTTTATATACCCGGCATTGCTCGGGACAGATATATTTTCCAAGTCTAAATGCTCATAACACTTAAAATTTATTTAAACAGTTTTTCGCTATAACATTTTTCTTTGATTTTTGTTTGCCCTCTCCTGTGTGTCTCACCACTCTAGCAGCAGCTAAACGACTCTCTTCATTTTGTGTCCTTAAGTTGAACCACTTTGCACGAGTCTGGTAACCCTTGGAGTTCAATCTTCCTCTCCCTATCATTGTTACGTCGACAACAGAAATTACTTCATATCAAGCTTTCTTTTGTCGTGTCCCGAAGTACCTTCTTTTTGGTGTTTGTGTGCCTCATGGGAAGCATTATTCTTTCTTTTTCATCCTAAGTCTTCTCCCGTCGGTAGGAACAGGACCTGGTAAATCTAGAATGAACTTGCATGCTGAAAGTGGAGCACCGAGAGTAAGTGGCGCTCGTGTCATAATAAGTTTTTCGCCCTCCCCGTAGATGGCGCTGCCATCGCCAGTGACGTCAGAGCATCAAGTGACGTAGAACAGAAAATGAGAAGGACGACGGAATTGAACTATGACTCATCAAAAAGACTGAAATGGCTTATCATGATGTGAATTCTGAGAGAACTATCTATTAACTGTACATATCTTTAATTGTAAATAATTCTTCTTAAAAATGTAATCTTAATTCTGCATAGTATAATAGTTAATTAAAGTTATCGAGTGATTATTTCGATGGAACTCAACAGTAAGTCTAAAGATCGCCTATAAATTGTGGTGTCCAGAAGTGTGGTAAGATTCTGTATTATATGATAACGGATAATTTGAGTGCAAATCTAATTGTATGCGATCATGTATTAAAAGGATAATAAATTTTAGAGAAAGACGAACTTGGATAAGATAGTGCTAAAAATGGATACGCTTTAGTGGATAAGCAGTTGTGCCTAAATATGACGGATTATGGACGCCGCTACAATATCTACTTTCAATTTCTCTACCTCCCTGCAACTTATCCTTTTACCATAACTGCACTACGATTGAAGATCGAAATAAAATTCGAAATAGGCGAATATTATCTTATCGCAACGAATAGTTTTTATGTCGCGATCTTTTTGATAGATGCAATTGATTGGAAATTACGAGCAAAAAAGTGATTTTCAATCCGCCTCCTTCTCGGATTCGTTGCATTTACATAGTTTTAAACTATGGCACCTTGTTGAAATGCTTCCATCTCTCGCATTCACTTCCACTTTTTAAACAGTATACTAGCTGATATACCCGACGTTACTCCGGATTAAAATGGTTTGATGTATAATATTTTTATTGTAAAAACTACTATTATATACAAATTATAATACACTAAATCCTTTTCTGATCTGAAAAGTTTTTTTTTAATTAGATTGAGATTATCAATTGAACCGGGCGATTTTTAAAAACAGCCGATAGCAAATTTTCTCTATAAATTAGTAATTATTTGTTACATATGCACTTCAAATTCTGTTTGAAAATACTGAAGTATAAGAAAGGTTTTAATAAATATATCGAAACAAATAAATTAAATAATCACTTTTCAATAATTAAAAACATGAAAATAAACCAAATTAATAGTTGGTCCAGATGTATATTATTTATCGTCTATTTTTAAAATTTTCTTTTAGCGTTCTTCCAGAATTCTGTTAATGTATTCTGGTAACAGTCCTTTGTATTATTCTTGTTATTCGGCTGTAAAAAAAATATTATTACGAATTGTGTACAACATTAATTTTGAAAAGTTATTAAAATGAGAGATACAAATTGTATGGAAATGAAATTTTCGCCACTGCAAAGCTAATTTTTTAGAAATTTAATATGGTGCAAAAATAGTTTCTCGAGATAATATTTGCCATATATATCGTAGAATATCGCAATGCTCAATTTTTAAATTAATTGAAACTTTAACTAATTTTTGGTCTTTGAAAACTAACTTTGGGGCTTTTATTTATATTAAGATAAATCCAATATATTGCTGACAACTACTATGAGCCATGAAGAAGGTTTCAGTGAAGATTTCGTCGATTAATTATATATATAATTTTAATTAATCTAACAATGAATTTTAATAGTTAATTTGATAATTATAAGTTAATTTAATTTGACAGATTACTGTAATTTGATATTTAATTAAACATGGATGCACCAAGATTTGTTTAATAAATTTTAATATAAAAAAGCCAAAAAGATATTTAAATAAAAGTTCCCTTTTTCCTTATTGATATAGAAAAGTATCTCATTAACTTTAAAATTGTTTTGGGGTTTTCTGCCTGACTATTTGCTTCTAACTGTCAATGGAAATTTAAATTCACTGTCATAAATGGCCTTATTCATGTCCTATGCTTTAAACACACGTATTTAATTTGGAACGCACAATGTTTAATAATTTTTATTCTCTTATATGTTAAGAATTTAGTGACTGTTATCTCTGCAACCAGGGAGTTCTCTTAATAACCCCATTCTAGTAGTGTTTAAATGTTTCGTGTCATGTGATTTTAGCATATGACAAAGTAAGGTTGCATAAAAATGAGGTATCCTAGATTAAATAAACTAATTTTTAAATCCAGAGTCTTTCCTCATTCGTGTCAATTGTCGACTTCTTTTTACAGTTTCAGATAGGCTGGCTTTATGTTTGTCTCGACAATTTCCGTCATCAGAAATATATAAAACAAGATATTTAACAAATGATATATACATTATATGCCCAAAAGTATCCGGACACTTGCAGATTTTCACATTTTTTAGACTTTCTCCGGAATAGTTTAACTAACTGCCTTTAAACTTCGGACATGTAAATAATAGACGATAACTCACATTTTACATTGAAGATTCGGTCCTGAGGGCAATTAGGGGACCGTCTACAAACTGATGAAGATAAAAACGTTTTTGGCCCACCCCGCTTCACAGAATACCGATAACAAGATGAAACTTTCAGAAAAAGTAATGTATAATGTACATAATGTTTACAGAAATTTTCGTAAACTCAGCACAAATACTTGGGAAGATGTAAAGGTTTTCTTAAAAAATCTCAAATTTTCCCACCTGTTTTTTGTTTATAACATGTAGAGGTTTCTGTTATATTATACGAAACTTGCAGAAAGGATTACAATATGTTAGAAAAGTATTATGTAAAAATTAGGAAAAGAAGTTTTGAATATTACAGGAATTATGAGTATTTTTAGTAAATAATGTTTTACTGCGCATGCGTGCAACATAGTGTACTTTTTCTTTTCACAACTTTAAAGCCAGATATATAGGGCAACTTATATAAAAAAATTCTGTTCAATATCATTAGTATTCCGAAAGATATCGGCATTACAAAGAGCAGAATTTTAGCTCCTGTCGAAAAGAAGCTAAAAGATGAGGGGTTTTACACAAATTGATATTTTTAAACTTATATCTTTGAGTAGTCATATTGAATTGCATAGTGGTTAGAATTTGCTGAATACCCATGAAGACTTATCAATTACGTGCATAACTTAAATTCCAGCTAATTAGGCACAATAAATAAAAAACATTTTATCACTTTAATTATATTATTTACATGATTATTAACAAGTTACATATTACAATTTTAAGGCTAAACGATATTTTTAAATATATTTCTTTTATGGCAAAACGATTTTTTTATCTAATTAATTTCTTTTCTTAAAATATTTTAATAATCCTATATATTTTTTTTATTCGTTACGAATATTAGAAGTGTTCATGGGTATTCAGCGAATTTTAACCACTATACAATTCAATATAACTACTCAAAGATATAAGTTTCAAAAATATCAATTTGTGTACAACCCCTCATCTTTTAGCTTCTCTTCGACAGGAGCTAAAATTCTGCTCGTTGTAATGCCGATATCTTTCGGAACACTAATGATATTGAACTAAATGTTTTTAAATAAGTTGCCCTATATATCTGGCTTTAAAGTTGTGAAAGAACAATTACACTATGTTTCGCACATGCGCAGTAAAACATTATTTATTGAAACTGCTCATAATTCCTGTAATATTCAAACTTTCTTTTCCAAATTTTTACAAAATGCTTCTCTAACTTATTGTCATTTTTTCTGTAAGTTTCGTATAAAATAACAGAAAACTCTAGACGTTATAAGCGAAAAAAAGGTGGGAAAATTTAAGACTTTTAAAGAAAACCTTTATATCTTCCCTAATATTTGTGCTGAGTTTACGAAAATTCTTGTAAATATTATGCACATTACACATTACCGTTTCTGAAAGTTTCATCTTATTATCTGTATTCTCTCAAGCGGGGAGGGCCAAAACCGTTTTCGTCTTCATCAGTTTGTAGACGGTCCCCTAATTACTCTCAGGACCGAATCTTCAATGTAAAATGTGAGTTATTGTCTATTCTTTACATGTCCGAAATTTAAAGGCAGTCAGTTAAACCATTTTGGAGAAATTCTAAAAAATGTGAAAATCTGCAAGTGTCCGGATACTTTTGGGTATATAGTGCATACAGCTGCCGAGCCGTAAGTTAGACGCTGAAGAAAAGTCATCCTAAAAAGGAATAAACTCGCAATGTCGAAAACGTAAACCAATCATGAATTCAATGAAGAGAGCTCCTCTGTAATGAATACTAAAGAATTCAATTAGATATAATATTTACATAGTTAAGATACAGGAGTTTTTAAGAATAGGTTTAACGATAGCACTATACGTGCAACGCTTCAGCCTTTCAGCTTAAGAAGGAAAGTAAAGCTCTGATTTCACTAAAGTTCCTGTAGGGTTGAGTTGTTTTCGTAGAAGTGGAAGTGCTTTTCGTGATATACTCCCCACCTTGAGTTTCACGGCATTGGAACTCAAAACTCAGGAGATAGTTGTTCTAGAGGTCCAGGCGACGAGGAACACAACGACTGACCCGCTGAGGGACAGGCGTGGGCGACAACACGTCCCCAGAGTCAGGCACTAGCGATGAGGGATCACTCGAAATATTGCACTCACTTTTTTCATAAATTATGGGACCTTCAATCAGTTTACGAAGATCTCCATCGTTGGGGAACTTACTTCCAGAGGATAAAGACGCTGGATCGGTCGAAGTAAGTCTCCTTGCTTGGTACGGATTTTAACAAGACGTACTACTCCATCTTTTCCTTCAATCAATTGAGCCACTTGTCCAAGAGTCCAGTTTATTCGTTTAGCAGTAGATTCAACCAAAACCACATCTCCTACACAAAAAGTGTAGCGATTTCGTGATCTTTTTGCATAACGTCTCAATTGTCCAAGATACTCCGAGCGAAATCGTTTTCGTAAATCTTTTCGAAGTTTTAATCTGTATAAAAATCTTTTTTGTAAACTTGTGGAATCAATTTGATCTAGATCAGGAATTCCACTCTCCTGAATGTCTCTAAAAAACATCGCTGGTGTCAGAGGTTCGAGTTACAAATCTTCAGATATATAAGTTAATGGTCTAGAGTTAATAATGTTCTCGCAATCGCAGAAAATTGTTTAAAGCCCTTCATACCTTATAGAAGCTTTACCAAGGACCTTTCTCAAGGTAGTTTTTAAAAGGCCTATCAATCGTTCCCAGAAGCCTTCCCACCAGGGAGAGCTGGGTGGAATAAACTTCCACTGGATTCTTGACACGGATGTGTCATCCTTGATTTTGTTCCAGTCCACTTTATTCAGAGCTTGTTTGACCCCGAAAAATTGCTGCCATTATCCGTATAGATAATGGAAGGTCTCCCTTTTCTTGCAATGAAGCGACGCAAAGAAAGTAGGAATTTGTCTGTAGTAAGAGATGTCACTAGTTGAAGATGTACAGCTACATTATCTAAATGGTACAAAATATTAGCGCCACGGAGGAAAAAAGCGTTTATTTCAAATACCACACGTTTATGGCGATAAATCTTCAAGTTATCAGGATCTCCATTTTCAAACCATAAAAATCTCAGATAGTCTCTGTCATCAATACTTATCTGGAATAATGCTTTCCTGATATCAGAAATTACACCAAATGTTCCAAGTCTGAATCTGTTCAAGATGCTCGGAATCAGTTCCACCAAATTATGTCCTTTTTCAAGATAACTGTTCAAAGATGAACCATTCTTCTGTTTTGCTGAAGCATCAAAGACTGGTCGAATCTTTGTCGTTCAATTTTCTTTGATCACGGCACGATGAGGCAAGTATGTACAAAGATAATCTAATTTCGAAACATTCACAGGTACTATTATTTCTTCTTTCAGCCATTCATGAAAGACATCTTCATAATCCCTTAGCAAATTCTGTGATTGTAGGGTCTTAATTGTCTTTTTGAGTCTTCCTTCCGCAATCATTCTATTGTTTGAAGGTGGTTATAGTCCTTCCAACCAAGGAAGAGATACTTCGTACCGCCCTTCAGGAAATCTCTTCAGCGTTTTCAAAAAATTCTATCTAGCTGCTTCTTCATGTTCCATCTTCGTTTGTTTCTCAGCTTGATCTTTGATTCCTGTTACATCAAGATTCCATAAATTCGTTTCCAAAATTTCTCTTGTCAACATTGAAGTAACAATCAGACCAGTGTTTTCGTCTCCTTTTTCTCTTCTCGTGCGACCCACGACTGTCATCCTAATCTTGTTTCGATTGCAACTAAACCAGAAGGCAACAGCTTATAACCTCCCGTTAGAAGTTTTCCAACAACTTCCGCTCCGATTAGTAATTCTACGGGTCCAAGACAGTGATCACTCAAATGGATATTGTTTTCAGAAAGTTCCTTCATCCAACTCCCATCCGCAACTGGAGGAATTGTTGCGCAAATTGCTTCTTGTCCGAGAACTTCAAATTTGCAGTTGTAAGTCAGACTAACATCAGTGAGAAATGCTCTATAAACGTCATGATGGCAGATTTCGGTACTCGTTCCACCAAACAAAGTATGTCGTAGACTTTCCCTTCGGTGTGGTTGGTAATTCAACCTCTGAGCTGTACTGTTTAAAATGTAAGACCTTTGAGAAGCCGAATCAATTATTGTCCTTATTTTCACTTTACCCTTTCCTCCCCTTAAATGAACGGCAAGAGTTTGTAATAAGACATGAGGTGTAGGTGAAACATTTGCAAGAATCTGATCTTGTACGGGAATATCATTATCAGGTTTAGGTTTTGAGATTTCCTTGGTGACCTGAATTTGATTATTAAAGCACATAAGAAGATGGTGTAATCTTCCACAGTTTAAGCATTTGATTTTGGATCTACATGTGCTAGAGATATGGTTGAGTTTTAAACATCTAAAGCAACCGCCCTTTTTAATTAAAATACTTTTCCTCTGTTGAACTAGCAAACCTTGAGCATAACTACATTCAGCACAAGAATGGTTCTTATCACAGAACACACATTGAGAGTTCTTCGAGGTTGCGCTACTTTGTGCTGAGCTATAAAGTTCCATGCCCGTAGTTATATTTTTATTACGATTAAAGGATGATTTCATCGATTGATTTTTTTGGGTTTTATGTTCTAACCCAAACCCACTTTTGGCTAAGTTATTTTTTTCTTCGCCCTCAATTTCTTTACCAAGGAATTTCATTAACGTTTCTAACTTGTTAAATTTCTCGTCTGATTTAAACGTTATCGAAGATAAATGTCGTTCCCAAATTCGCAAAAGATTTATAGGTAAACAAGACTCAACTAAAGGATAAAGCATTGAGGCATACTTCGCACTTGTTACACCCAACATCTGCAAAGATCTTAACTGATTTTCGATTCTTTCGTAGAGTTTGATTAACGGAAACTTGTGTTCATTATTCAGAACATTGTTCAATACTAAGCTCAAAAGTTCCCACACGTATACCTTCACCAACACATCTTCTCTCCCGAAACTCGCCTTTAAGCATTCTATGGCTTGAGTATAATTTTCGGGGGTGGGAGGAAAAGACTCGACAACTTCTCGAGCTCTTAAACCTTTAAGGGTCGACTGAATCAAGTACTGATATTTATCTTCATTTGGAATATCAGAGTCTTCATCTATTTTCTTAAATAATCCCCAAAAAGATAACCAATCCCTCAAACTCCCATCAAATTTTTGTAACTCTATCTTAGGTTATTTAAAATTCCTTTTATTCGAAATGCTTTCACTAACCGAGTGTGTATCAATCCCATTGTCATCTCTACTTATATACCGTTCAAGTTTCATTTTCCAATAAATGAATTTATCTTCATAAGATTCAGCATTTTCTATTTCGTTACATATGTCTCTTTCAGTACACCTATCCTTTCCTTGAATTAATTTAGGTATTTCATCATTTAGGTGTTGTATTTTCGTATATTTCTCTGTCAATTGACTCAGGTGACTAACGTACAAATCTGAGTCATCTACTTCTGTTTTCAAAAATACTTTCAACTTTTCAATAAATTTAGTAAAACAGCCACGATAAGTTCCTCTAAATTGAACTAATGTTTCCATTTTTGAGATTAATAAAAATTTGACTGAATTTACGAATCTCAATACTGGTAATAATCTAATAACTAATTAGATGCATTCTCCAAGATGCACTTTTAGTTTCATTAAATAAAAAATTATTCAAACCAACAAATTCTATCCATAAAGAGATAATAGAGAATAATTCAAGACATGCAAAACTCCAAATGTATCATAGTTCTTAAGTTAAAAGCTTCAAATAAATATTCTTAAAATCTTCCGATTAGAACACATTCAATTCCTAAATCATTGTACTGTGGTTAATTCTGAATTAGAAAAACTTCTACATATGTTCATGGTTATCAGAATCGAAAGTAAATTTAACCATTCAAAAATCTTCAATAAATCCTATATTCTTAAAAACGGTATTACATCATTCTGATTCAATTTGTTTCAAACATATTTCAATTCAACTTCTTCAATAGATTTCTCTTCCTTTTCCATTATACGCCCACTGTTTAAACCAAAATCAATTATTTATTCACGTAATAGATATTCAAAACATTCGATTACTTTTACTTTAATATATTTCAAACATTCCATCCATGAGTCAGTCAAATATTTTAAACAATAAGCGCACAAATGAAAATCTAAAATTTCAGTTTCGTTTCCTATGACTCAATTCCAGCGTCCCTGTTCGGGCGCCATTTTATGTCTCGACAATCTGCGTCATCAGAAGTATATAAAACAAGATACTTAAAACAAATGATATATATACTCACAGTTGCCGAGCGGTATGTTCGGCGCTGAAGAAAAGTCATTCTAAAAAGCAATAAACTCGCAATGTTGAAAACGTAAACCAATCATAAATTCAATGAAGAGAGCTCCTCTGTAATGAATACTAAAGAATTCAATTGGATAAAATATTTACATAGTTAAGATACAGGAGTTTTTAAGAATAGATTTAACGATAACACTATACGTGCAACGCTCCAGCCTTTCAGCTTAAGAAGGAAAGTAAAGCCCTGATTTCACTAGAGTTCCTGTAGGGTTGAGTTGTTTTCGTAGAAGTGGAAGTGCTTTTCTTGACAATGTTATCTGGGGAATATTTGCACAACGCTGTGATGTTTATTTCTTTATGACTCCTACCTGTTGAATGATTATGTGTTGGAATAAAAAAGAGATTGAGCGAAATATTGACTAATAAATCTAGCATTACCTTTTGAGTAGAGTGATAAAAATTTGTTAAGCAAAGAATTAAATGTCATGAAACAGAATCACGACGCAAATATTGCAATGTGTGGAAACAATAAAGTCATTAGCCAAGTCTGTATTGATCAATATGCAATATTTCATTACTTTTGTAACAATATCGTAAAAGAATCTACCTTTGCCTTCCAGCTTGCTGAAAGGGATTTTTTTTTATTTTCTAAAAGAAGTTAAGTGTATCTGTTTTTCTTTTCGGCTTAAATTAATTAAGAAAATAAATTTTGAAGTGAAGATGACCTTCCTCTCCTAAACAAAATAACTTTCGCTGAATTAAAACTCTCAACTTCAGTTGTTGAACAAGAATTCAATTAAGAGAAACACTTTTGTCTGATCTGAAGAATACTTAGATGATTTCATTAAAAGCATAATGAAACATTTCTCAGACACTTAGCCTGCATGAAAAAAACTGATGAATAAAAAAAAATGTGTTTAATTTATTTGAAGCCAAGTAATAAACGAAAAATTTTAGGTTGCCGAATGTCATGTCCAGAACATTTTATCTTAATTCTATTTCATCCTATTAACTTTTACTTTGAACCATGCAGAAAATAGTTGATGCTATTACATTATTAGAAAATTACTAAAAAAAGATAAAGTTTATTATTTTACTTCTGGTAAGTGAAAAGAATTCTTACTCAATCTGAAATCTAATGATCAACTTTCATACAGTTGATACTAATATATATAAAAAGTGTATATAAAGCTGGTCTTGCTACAGTAAATAAAGTTCTCCTAGTAAAATAAGTTTTAAAAGTACTTTCATGAACAAACACTGAGGAGAAAAAAGCAAAATGATCGTTTTTGTGTCAATACGTTGAAAATATGAAACCTCAAAACAATTTATATTCGTGTCACTGATTTCAACTCTTAATTTATGCTATACATTTAAGTATTTTATTACTTAATTGAACTTAATTAAATATTACATTACTTAATTGTATGCATATAATTTACATATACATACAATTAAGTAATGTTTGAATTAAGTTTCAATAATAATCGAATAAGAGCTTTTCTGAGTATTGAAAACTCTGAGAAATAAAATGTAGTTGTTTCGCAGCTGAAATCAAAAACCGAGGCATAGATTTTATTCAAATTGAAGTTTCATAATTATTGATTGTGTGCAATAGTTTCTATAACAACTGTTATTAAAATAACAGTGACATATAATTTTATCAATAATAATGCTTCTTTTTTCAAAAAAAAAAGATAATCTTTATAAGGAAATCGGTAAATATTGTCAAATCTCTCTACTCCTTTAGATATTACAGGATGAGAATACCAGTAGTGTTTGTAAACAACCTGTTACAAAATTTGTTTGTAAACAAATATTTTGTAGTAGGTAAATATGATATAACATAATTACCTTTATAGGTTAGTTCATTTTTGTTACAATTAATAATATAGTTTCCTTCTCTTGTAGAAATAGAAAATAAAGCAGTATGAAAAAAATCTATATTGGAAAATTGGACGAAGTTATGAAAGAGAGAGCGAAATCTAAAATACACATTTTGAGAAAATGTTATTATTCAAAAATATTGCAGGAGAAATTCCAAAAAATAAATTCAAGTATTGCTTGTTTAATAATTGCGATTGTACAACAGATCAGAATTTATACAATTTTACGCGACAAACAACGTGCATTGCTCTATAATTATCAATATTGAACTCAGAAATAGAATAAGAAAGAAATGTGGTATTTATTTTCTTGCAACTCCGTGTCCACATCTGTACAGAGGTAAATATTCTGAAGTCTAATTTTGCTGATTTTGATGTTATTATCGTATCTGCGTCATTCTAGACACATTTTTGAAGTGAAAAGTTTTGATGCTGTAGTCAGGAAGAACAAACGATAACCGCTCTAAAAAATGCTTTTAGTTATGTGTTACCCCTCCTAATGTTAATGCTTTATTCGAATCTATTTTAGCACTGTTGTTCTGTTCACATTCACTATGCATATGTAACGTTCGGGTCAATATGACCAGAACACTAAATACTAAGTACAGGGGCCTATGCGTTCCATGTTTTCAGAAAAAAATTTGTTTCGAGATAAATAAGAATTGTTTTAACAGAATAAACTTGATATATTCGAAAAATGATACAATGAATGTCTAAATATAAGCATATGTATGTAAAATAAAAAAGATGAATAAGAATATTTTTTTCAAATTCTTATCTTCCTTTTCATTTACATAATTCAGACAAAAAATATAATACATGTTGCTTTCAGATATGTTTTTATAAATCTTGCACAATATATTTGTTTCATTATCATTGTTTATTGACCAAATATGCACCAGGCAAGCTTATTACTCAGCTGTAAATTAGCAAAACCAATTTGTCATTCATCCTGGATTCTTTTGAGTATATTATATGAATCATTATTTTTATAGATATATTGTTTTTCCTGAATATATGAATCAATTAATTTGTCTAATTCTTCTCAAAAATTCTCTAAGTAGATAGTTTACATTCCATTGCTACTTATTCATGTACGGAGAATAATTGCATTATAAGCAGAACTATCAAGCTTTCTATAAACTATAATCCTAGGCCAGCGTTTTTCCTTCCTTTTACAAATATATATATTAAAAAGTTGATTTAGAGTATCCACAACTGCTTTCCTGGTATCGTACTCTATTTTCATTTCCGGATTTTTATCAATTCTGTTACGAATTGAATTATCATACGGCATTGTGCTCATAAGAATGATGATCCATTGAATTCACCATAGAAATGCAAATTTCCAAAAGGCTGTGAAACAATATCCTTTTTTACTCATTTTATTACAAAATGCCTGTTTTAGAATTAAGGAAATCATATAAATGTTGAGTTATTCCTGAGTTCAAGATCTATTATTCTAAAGTTGGATTTTTAGCTGCAAAAAGAATCCATGATTCTATCTAGATTAGCGCTCTTATTTATTAGCTTCTTATAAATAACATTTGGATCATTTTTAATACATAGTCTTTAAATATATTCTAAGACTTATGTACGACACAAACATTCTATTCTATTCAAATGGCCTCTATACTGGACTTTTTTAATATTTTAGATAAATAATTCAAAAAAAGTTTTATATGATAGTTTTAATTGAGTTTCGAAAATTGAAAGTTATGTCCTATTATCTGGATTATAATAGGGTTTCATTTTTCCAATTTTTTTTATCAAAATCTGAGATAATTATTTTACGAAAGGGCAGTAGCCATAATAACTTTCATAATTTATTGTGTAAATTTCCATATATTGCAGTGATTTTGCAATGAAATTGATAAAAAGATATTTTAATTGCACTTTTCTTGTGTTAAGGACTCATATACAAGCATAAACTATATTTTTATCAGGATAAAAATCTCGATATAACAACGATGCATAATTTTCTTGTGGAATATAACAAGTATATCCATTCATGAGAGTGAATTTTGTTGAGATTCCGATTCTACAAAATAAAATATATATTTAGACTTCAGAGCATTCTCACAAATAATAAAGAGTGGTCCGTTAAAAAGGTATTTGTCATATTGTAAACGGCTATTTTTGGATAAGCAATGGTACAACACATTTGACTACGTTTGCCGTTTTATATAGAAATGGTATAGACGTGAATTTCATTTGCTTAAAATAAGAATATGAAAACTAATATTTTTCTCTTTTTATTTCAAGATTGAATTCAATCAAATAGAAGTTACGATTTAAAAAATAATAATTATGAATTTTAGTTGATGTCGCCGATCTATTTAATTTTCGAAAACTCTGGATATCGAAAAATCAAATACTTCATTCCTTCGGTTCCTTAACTAATTAATAACTGATTACACTGAATATTTCTTTGTTCATCAACTCCAAACGAATAGATTTCGATGGTAAGATAGTTTAATCATCGGATGATATTTCATTTACTTTTAAAAATCATTCTTGTATGGTTTGAAATTTAATGCTTGAAATCATACCCCCAATAGGATTATTTATTGGACCATGATAAAAATAGCGTAAATTGCAAAAAGTTATATAAAATAGAAGCACTGACGTATTAATAAATTTGGAGGAAAATATTCACTTACTAATTAGTGCTTAGAAATATGTTGAATATCAATTTAATTTGGATTAATATATTACGAAATTTGTTAAAAAGATCCAATTTACCGGTTCTTAGTAAAACACTAACTGTTCCAGATAATTGTTATTAATTCCACTGCAAACAATAAATGGTTCTTTCAATTGCTTTTCCGCCTAGGGTTAAGTCAAAGCTGGGTCTGAATTCGTAATGTTAATATTTCGGTCTCATTTTTCTATTGCACCTAAGACAAAATCTAAGATATAAAGCAAGACTTACACAACCCCTTTTTTATTTTGGGTAGAGGTTATAATTTGGAAAAGTAATTAAAAGATTAGTGCTCTCACAGTAATGACTGTGTTGATCGTGCAAAGGTGTTATCGCTCTCATTGAATATCCCTGAGGGAATTAGAAAGGCAAATAGCCGATCTCTAAGGCCGTTGTCAGAAAAAGATCTTTACTTTACTTCCGAAACGTGAAAGTACAGCGACATTTACCGAACTACATCAAGATCTAATCAGCATAAGAGTTATTTACGAGCATGATATCAATTGTAAAAAAATATGTAATAAAAATTATATTTTTTAGCAATGGAGTTATTTCTCGCGAAGAATTAGTTATCTCTAATTTGAATAAGATATTCCAGTTGCCAGTATCACTTAAAATGTCCATGGTAAATTTTCAGGACGTTCATGGAAATTTGGATACCAGAAACAAATTTAATAAGATAATTAGTCTTTAATTAAAATAATTTTTATCATTGAAAATGAAGTTTTTTGCCAAACATCTGATTTGCAGTTATTCTATTTAAATAAAATATTTGAGAAATGTTTGCTACAAAAATGTCTTTAAAAATTAAAATGGAATTCAGTTTTTGTTAAACTAATTTATTTAACTAATATTTCTGCGAACTAGTTAAAATTTCACCCGATTTACTTAAAATTGCCATTCATTAATGAACAGTTGATAAAGGATACAAAATTTGTGCTACAACTTTCTTATTATATTTAAAGATGATACTTGTGATAAACCTTGCTCTGTAAATGCTCTTTCGAAAATTTTGGTAAGATTAAATAATCGATCGCTGTAAAATCTTTTCAAGATGTTGAGTAATTATTTTAAGATTAATTTTGATGAAAAGGTGGAATGTATTTCCTTCTAAACATTCCCATGTAAGCCCAAAAATGTTTCACAAGCGTTCCTTAATGCGGCGCTGAAGAGTAATTATACTTGCATTTATTAATTTTCTAGCTGTATATAATACAATCACCTATAAGAGACAATAAGGATTGTTAATAATGTTAGAGAAAATGGCGGTTAAGCAACATAGGTTACTTCTTCATTGTCTTCGGTGTCTAAGATTCTCAGGTAACACTCCATTAAAGATTTATAATATTAAATTTATTTGAATTATCTGAATTTTAAATTTGATTATTTATTAGTTTTGTTATGACAGTAATCAAACGGGAACACTCATTTATTGTGCAATTATTTATACAAAAAACATATTCAGTGCACTTTGTTCTCACGAAATCCAAAAGTTGTTATTTGTCTGCTAATTTTTGAAAGTTATTTCATCAAGAAACTGGCGTAACTATGCAATAAAGGACCGATGCGCAAAGATCAATTTGAGATATAATTGATTTTAAAAACCTTCACGGAAGATATTTCTAACACTAACTCTATTTTTCTAACACTAAATTACGGCATTTTCAGTAGTCTGCTGTGTACAATGGATAACAGTTGGTTGAATTTTGCTTGGTTAAGTACATACATTTACTAACAGTTTGCATTAGTGTATCTCAAATCCATAATATTGCCACATTTAAAAAAGTAAAACTTCTCCAATTTCATACTTCCTTACTTTGAAATTATGAATTTAGATGCACGTGGCCCAAAGTCTTTATTTAATTAGTTTTCTTTAACCTATTAAAGATTTATTGGCAACTTTTTGTAATGTTATCTGTTTTAGAAAGCTCCACAAGCTTCTGCGTGATGTATAAATTTAAGCGCGTGCATTGTTTCTTTTGAATATTTTTATTATTGTCTCTTTCTTTCAAGCTAGACAGCGAGCGTATTTGTTTTCTCTTTACTTAACATTCCGAAAATAAATCAAATTATGTTCTAAAATTGATTTTCTTCGTTCGAAGGATCCATGATTCGAAATATTTTCTCCGAGGTGCACTTTTATATTGAAAAGTGCTAATTCTTTTTAAAAAGAAATATTTGAGAGTAATCAATCAAGGGTTTCTGAATTTTATTTTCAACTTTAAAAATCTTTTAATAACAAGTACGAAAAAATGAAACAATGTTACAATCAAAAACAGGATATTCCTTTAATCAATCTCGGATAAAGTTAATAGTTTTAAAATACAGTCAAACCCAGCTATAACGAATCCTCAACGAACTGATCCAGAAGTTCGTTATAACCGAGGGCTCGCTCACAGAGAAGTAGAATCAGAGGTCTCACTCCCATAGACTCTAATGGCAACTTTTTTAACATTACGCTTCACATAGACAGTACGCCACCAATGCGTTACAGTGGAACTAACCGGAATACGTCACCGTGACGCGAGAGGTAACGAAGCCGTTTCCTATCGTCATGACAACGATATAAACAATAATTAGGTATTTATTGGATTTTCAACTCGTTTTTCGACGATTATTAAATTTATGAATAGTTAATTTTTTTATACATATTAATTTAAAAACGTTATTGTTTTAATAATAATGCCATTTATTATTGTTTATATAATTATTTTAAATCTCTCACTAAATTGACCTTTTCTTTAATACAGAAATTAAATTTGGAATATCATTCAAAACATTAAAATATTTGCCTGTTTCCTAGGGTACCAATAATTTATAGCGTGTGAATGTATAATTTAAGAAGATTAAAGTTTTTGTCATATTAATAATTTCATTTATCCTTTTTTGAAGAGAAGTTCTTTCAGATCATAAATTTTTTAAACAAATAGGAAATTAATTTTTCATAAATTCCCTTCAATATTATTCAAGACACAAAAATTGATAAAATATAATATCATTAAAAGAAATTCACTTGTGATTTTCTTACACTCTGTAGGAAATTAAATTTGTTGTTTTAGTAAATATTATACTATTTCTTTCAAAATATTTTGAAACTTAAACAATCAATAATTTTTAATAAATACACATTCATTCTTGTTCAGGATTTAAAAACTAATAGAATTTAATTTCCATAAAGAAAATTCATTTGTGAATTTTTTTAACCTAAAATTTGATTTTAATGTGTTATCACTATACTACTTCTTTCGGAATATGTTTAAACTTCAACAATAAATTAATTTTTAATAAATTCACATTCATTATTATTCAAGATACTAAAATTGATAGAATATACGTAATTAATTCACTTGCAATTTTCTTAAACTCGGCAAGAAATTACATTTGTTGCTTTAGTAACTATTATACTATCTCTTTCAGAATATTTTAAAACTTCAACAGTTTTTAATAAATACACATTAATTCTTCAAGATAAAGAAATATTGGTAGAATGTAATTTTCACAGAGAAAATTCATTTGTGAAGATAATTTTTCAGAATTTTTCCAACCCCTCCCACAAAAAATTAAATACCTTTATATGGTTATGGAACAAGATACTATAATAAATACAAAATACTTAAAACAATGTCACATTTTATTGAACAAGCATAATAAGTTACAAAACATAACATATATAGCAAATACTGCCTAGAAACCAGAGTTAATTGTTATATATAGTATAAAAATATTCGAAATAAGAAAGTGTTATAAAAAAAAACAATAGCTAGTCATTAATTGAATGAACTTAGCACCTAGGGTGGCCCTATTAGGAGTTAGAACTTCCGATACATCTCAACATTCTACCTAGCATTGGTGTGTTCTATTATGAAATTATGATTTTTGAGTAAACAACATACAAATTTTTTTCAAAAACATTTGCAAGCTGAAATATAATAACATCAAAAAAAAATGGGGAACATATTTTAACTTATTTTTAGAACTTGTGTTGGATTTGAAATCATGGTTCATAATTCGAACTAAGAGGAAACAAAAAAAAACATTGTGCTTCCTCTTTGTGTTCTAGGTGATCATTAAAAAACCTCTATATTTACATTGCTTAAGACAACGTTGAATTTTTTGGCGATACTATTTCTTTGCGAACATAAATTAAAATTAGACTCAAAACATTCATGATAATTGACAAAATATTGAAACAAATTATTTGTTGGCTACTTTAAGTCAGATTATTTACTGATATCATATTCTTTAAAATCCAAAAAACTGTATGATTTCCTAAAATTTTAGTCTCATCTACCATTAACTTTTGACATTCAATATAATTGTGTGGAAAAATTCATACGCATCCTGTAAGTTTCATTATTTATAATTAATAAAATCAATGAAACATATAAACACACCTTAAATTAAAAAATGATAAAATTGACTACCTTTGTATGAATGAATAAAACAACCGACAGGAAATTTGGTATGAAAATTTAAAGGAGTATTAATCTCATATCTGTGGGGACAAAAACAATTTTCAGGATATTTAAAAATAAAATATATCAACAATCATTTTTTAATTATCTTAGACCACTATATTTATAATTAATGCAATCAATAAAACACATAATTTATACACCCGAGATAAAAAAAAATGGTTAAATTGATTTAAATTTATGTATCTACAAGACTTGGACCACCTTTATATGAATGAAACAATTGACAGGAAATTTGGTATGAAAATTTAAAGCAGTATTAATCTTGTATCTGTACTTTTTTTAATCTACACAATGCTAGTTTAAATACTTAGAAATATTTTATTCAAGAAAAACAATTTTCAAAGTATTTAATAATAAAATATATCAACAATCATTTTTTAATTATCTGAGACCACAGAGCTTATAACACAAAATAATTTTTTTTTCAAAGGAACTGAAGTTGGATAAGGTATATGCATCATGAATTTGGCATTTATAAAAAATTGTAGCCATTTTAAAAATAAGAGAATTTTTTAAAATAAAATTTTGTTAGCATAAAGAGTGTAACAATAACTTAGAAACTGACTCTTTGTAAGATACACAGAAAAGTTCTAAACCTAATATGCGAGTTCTTCTCATTTTCAGACAAATTTCTAGAAAATCTTGGTGCATTTCATATGACCAGCCATCCTGAAGACAAAACAGCTCCAACATTGACGGACTGCCTGAAAAAAGAAACAAATTTCTAGTAGATTCCATTTTTATAACACAAACCAATTCATTTTTATTAAAGACTTCACTTCATTGTAATACATGAATAAAATATTCACCTTCAGCCATTATCAATTAATTTTCTTATATGACGTTTAATAAAACAGATCAAAATATTTTGATAACTTTACTAAACTAGTATTGACTAATATGCTTATTAAACAAATTTCCTACATTTTATTTACACAAATAAGAATGAATATTTTAATTTGCCTCTTGAAAACGATGTTAAAAATAAATACTAATAAAAATAAGAATCTTCTTAAAAGGGAATTGAAATTTGCATAAGGATGCTATACTAAGATACTGAATTATTTCTAAGATACTAATAAGCAGTATGTAATAATAATAAATAAGTGTAAACATTAAACAGACTAGAGATATTTAATCAGTTCATTCCATTCTATTTCACAGTAGGCATTTGTAAAAAAGCTTGCTTCGGATATAACTACACATACTAAATATAGAACATCTCAATATTACTTCAATTTAGAGCACAAATAACAGCAACAATTTTCATACTATAAAAACTCAACTAAAACTTACCACTCAAAATTAATATAATTATAAATGCAATATTTATGATTTTCAGCTGTATTTCAATATTAAATTACTGATAAAAGAATTTTAACTAGTAAATTACTTTGACAGTTCACAATACATCATAGCAATAATTATAATAAGTTTTTCTGAGAGTAATAAGCAAGGATTCCATTAATATCTCTTAAAATTATTTTAATTGCCAAGTCATACTATGTAGAAATAAATCTGTCAAAAAAAAAGGACTACAAAGAATTTAAAGAATTCATGCACATTTTTCTCAGATTATTCCATATGGTAGGCATTTTAATATGCTTCAGCAACTGCACAAAAATAAAACAAAATTTTATTATTTTATATACAAAAAGTGAAAATAAGTATTTTAAATATTAGAAGTTTTTCAGTTATTTAAATAACATCTCATAAAAATTCTGTAACGCATTTTAAACTTACCGTTCTCATCTCCAGGAATCTTGAATGAGGAAGCAATCAATAACCTTCACTAAACTGGAATAGTCCCAAGTCTTGATTCTACATAAAGTATCTAATCCTGAAAAAAATTCCTGATTATAAAAAATAGTATGTGAAATTGACAAGCATCAAACACAATATGGCGGCGTTTCGGTTGGTTTTCGTTCGATACAATAATGGCGTCGTGTTATGATTTGAGAAGTAGAAAGATTCTACACAGCTCTATGATGAAAACCAATATGGCGTCGTCTTATGGTTTCTCTGTGGTTTGTAGTTCGATTGTAAGGCTTAGGTGGCGCTGCGATAGTTAACCAAACTCCCGAGTGAGACCTCTAGTACTCTTTCTCTGTGGGCTCGCTATATCCGATTTTTCAAATATTGGTGTTATCATCATACTAGATACAACTCAACTCCACTTGAAGTAAATAATTTTGGATTTACTTCTCTATCGTTTGATGCAAATATACGGTTCCAAAATTTCTGTAAATATCTGCTACTAAAATGTTTTATCACATTTAATCTATAGTATTTATTGAAACATTCAACAAAGTGGCGTCCATGAGCAGGACTATGGATCTTTTAAAACGGAAGAGAACACAACTCCTAGGATTATGTACGAAATCTTTGAAAGAATTCGAATCCGTTATGAGAACGGAACCGGTAAGTAATATTGAATTGACACCTGTATTCAGTATTTTAACTTATGAAGCTGAAAGGTTATTACAACTAGATGAAAAAATTGGAGTAATGTGGTTAGAAATGGAAAATTTTGACGAAGATGAATTTTCTAATGACATTGATTTAACTAAAAATTATCGCGATCAGTAGATTGCTATAAAGACTAAAGTTGATTAGATTTTATCAACAAATGAAGGAAATCATGAGATTTCCAATGTAGTAAATGAAACAAAGCGGAATTTTCGTCTTCCTAAGTTGGAATTAAAACGTTTTGACGGCGATATAAAGAATTGACTTAGATTCTGGGGAAAATTCAAAGAAATTCATGAAGATGATAATATCGATTCAGATGACAAGTTCCAGTTTCTTCTGCAAGCAACAGAAGTTGGTTCTTCGGCTAGAGATTTAGTAGAAAGTTTCCCGCCATCGGGAACAAACTATTATAAGGCTATTGAACAACAGAAATCTCGATTTGCTAAAGATGAGTTGTTGATCCAAATTTATATTCGTGAACATTTGAACCCTTTTTAACACAAGCCACTTCGGGAAAATTGTTAGAATTTCTTCGATCGGAAGTTGAAATTGATGAGAGAGACAACTTTCTTGATCAGGTTTCGCGAAAGATTAGGAGTTTCAAAGGTTTAAATTGAAGGATAAAATTCCTACTGCAGCTTGCATTGTATCCAGTGAAAGGAAAAGAGCTGATTAAAATAACAAGAAATGCTTATTTTGTAATATTCCGTTTAATGATACGTCAGAATGCTTTAAGGCTGCTGATATGTCACTGGAGGAGAAAAGAGAAGCATTGAAGAAGAAAGGTGTGTGTTTCTTCTGCTTGAAACCAGGTCATAATTTGAAGGTAATTTAAATCGGTGAACTGTAATTTAAATAATGCATTTAACTTATAAGTATGCATGAGTATTCAGGATATTCAACTTTCATAAAATTCAACATTACTGTTCGAAGATTCAAGTTTAAAAAATGTCAGTTTGTGCAAGACCCCTCATCATTTAGCTTCTCTTAGAGTGTACCGAAATTCACAAGTTGCAATGCCGGTATCTTTCTGAATACTAATGGCATTAAACTGGAATTTTTATATAAGTTGTCCTATATACTGGATCTGAAGTTATGAAAAAAATTACGCTATCTTTCTCACATGAGCAGTAAAAAATTACTTACAATAAATCCTCATATTTCCTGTATCATTCAAATTTTTTAATTCAGATTGTTAATACAATGCTTCTTTTACTTATTGTCAAGTATTCTGTAAATTTCGTACAATTTGGTGGAAAACTCTCCATGTTATAAGCAAAACACATGCGGAAAAATTTGGGATTTGTTAAGAAAACCTCTATATCTTCTCGAAAATACATGTTATTTTTATGAAAATGCTAATAAGAACTAAGAACAACAAACATAATCATTCATGAAAGTTACATCTCGTTATCAGCTTTCTGTGATACAGATGTGGGTCAAACTCCATATTCGCCTTCATCCTTTTCTTGTACGCCCCCAATTGCCCTCGTGTTTAAATCTTCACTGTAAAATGTGAGTCCCAACGATAGAATGTCTCGCGATTCTCAGCAACTGATTGCGAACCATAGTTTCCATATTAATTTCAATTTTGTACCATCTTTAAAACTGTGCGTTAGGAGTTTGGTTGGGACCATATGAAAGTTCGCGTAGCCGGGGGTTCATTATATTCCAGGTACGTTATATCGAGGTTTGACCCTAGTACCAACTCATCTGGTGTTTTGTGTGTCATTTGGACCTCATTGGCCAGTGTTTGTTCATGCGATCTCTGGTAAAAGTCAGTGGATGTTTGAGCTGGCGTGAATAATCACTATCCAAAGCGTACAACAGTGATAGTAATAAATATCCTTTGAGTACTTATTTTTTTAGATCTCTCAGAGCTTCCAGCATTAAAGTGACCGGGCTCGGCTCACTCGCTAGCTGTAACGGATAAGCCGGGCATCCAAATTAACTGGCAGTTACAACCTCCAATAGAGGGTTCAAAACTAATAAATATCTTGCACTAACATTCATTCTTACGAACGTCTTGAACTAACATCATTCAAAAAATTGTATAGAATAATGTGTGCCGTTCTTGAGACATCATAATCTTAACAGAAGTTTCTGTAACTTACAGCACTCTGTGAAGCAGATTTATATCACACAGATTTTTTAGTCATTTTTCAATCGTTTTGATTAAATTAACAATACATTAATTCAATAATTTACTTTTTATATTATTGTCCTGAAGCTGCAAAGCGTTAAGAAAACATTCAAGATATATTCTAATTTTCATTCGAAATTTAAATCGGAAATACATTTTGTAATTAGTATTTCATCAGTATTTAATCTCAGTTTTATAGAATTACGAAACTGCACTAGAAGAATATGTTAATAACTTGTTTTACCCATCTTACGCATAAATGCGCAGTTTTTTCCAAGTGTGTCTGTCCGAAAGAAAGCAAAGTCCCTCCAAACGAGTAACAGTTCCTCATTGACCAAATAACTGAAAAAAAAATGTTCATTGTAAGTGTTGATGTTCCAGAAACTAAAAGGCTCAAGAAACGCCAAATGCAAAAGGAACAGAATACTATTCGTTCTGCAAAACAGGCATCTGCTGCTTCTGCATCAAACTACTATTCAGTTGAGAATGAAGGGGAAACTGAAATATAAGATGTGATGGAGGTGGAGACGGAGGAAAACAAGGAGGACACCAAAGCTTCTTAAAAAAAGGGCCTTACACTACATTTGCAAGCAAATCTTTTCAGCAACCCACTTTGACTGTGCAAATGCGTTTAAAACTGGATAAAACAGCTCTTGCCGGTCACAGATATGGTGTGTCCAACAGAGGCACGGCTGACATTGCATCGATTGTTATACAAGATTTCGGTTTATTATTGAAATCTGACGCCAGCCTGGACACAGTCAAAAATAAAATATCGAGGGAAAAATCTAGAATTAAAAAAGAATTGGTCTCAAAATCAAATGAAAATCGTTCCATTATATAGGGCCTTTATAATGTGATAAAACTTTAACAACCGAAATACTCGAGAACAAGAAGTTCTAAGAACAATTGAACAATTGTAAAAAAGCATTACTCTATTGTATCGGAGCATGGTTCCACGTACTTGGGGCACATTACACCTGAAAGTGGATCTAGTCTTGATATATTCAACAACATATATGAATAAGTAACCACTGCGTTATTGGATGATTTTCGAAAAATTATTGTTCTGTGGTGTGACGGCACAGTCGTGGACACCGGAGTGTTTAACGGTGTAATTAGGAGGCTTAAATTGAAACTTCAGAGACCAATCCAATGGATTACCTGCTTACTTCATTTCAACGAGTTGCCATTACGACAGCTATTTGAGTACATAGACGGCAAATCTTCTATCCCTCGTCTTACACCGGAAACTTTGGGTGAAACCTGAAAGGTTGCGAGAAGCTGCCATTTGATGCTTTTAATAGTATTGAATGCGAATTGTCAGGCATTTATCCCACCAACCTAAGTTGTGATCAGAAATACTTATTAGACATTTGTACAGCCATTAGTTCTGGCGTTTGTTCGTCAGATCTAGCGAAGCGTCAACCACCCACCGTTCGTTTTGGCCCGCTGGCTAACAATTGCAAATCGAATATTGAGGCTTTATATATCAACATCAGACTCATCAAAGGGGTTGATAACTTTGGTTACATTCATTCTAAGAGTTTACGCACCCTCATGGTTCCGAATTAAGATTCATCATTCTACAAAGGATGGTGCTGGACACTTGTGGCATTCCATCAGCTCATCTCGATACTTGCCTAAGAAGTAAAGTGATATAATTGAATCAGTTATTTCTAGCAACGCTTACTTTCCGGTTCCAGAAAACATGCTTTTGGCTATGTTAACTGATGATAGATGCCATATTAGAACTCTTGCAGCTCGGCGAATTATCAAGGCAAGGGAAATTGTCCAAGATGGAAATTATGTTCGTAGAATCGTTATTCCTGCTTTAACTTTGGAGCTACAAACTACGTAGATCTCATTGCCTGGAAAGTTTGTTATGTCACACCGCCTCCAGTTCTCAGACAGATCAGTTCTTATGAACTTCTGAAGATGATACAGGACGATGTGCCAATCCTTCCTTCACACACGCAAGCAGTTCAGAGAGTTGTTAAACTCTTCACTGAAGCATCCAGAAAAAGAGTTGGACCGCAGAACAGGGATGAATTTATCAGAACTACACTAGAATCCAAGAAACAAATGTCACAATTCGAGTTCAAAAAAAGATTACAAAAAATACTGCTTTTGAAATTTTGCATGTTTCAAAGGTTGATAAAGTTTCTATTCCCATTATAATGAGATAAGTAAAACGTGTATTTATTTAAAAATTCGCCTTAATTTCCAAAATTCAGTGCCGTTGAGGCGACAGAAGATATTGACCTATAATTCTATAATTTTGTAAAGGTGTTGTTGTTAATAAATAGTAACTTTTAAGCACTGCCGCAAACCGATCAACGAAATCTCTGAATTTTTAGGAATTTTTAAATTTTTACCATTTTAGTCCAATTTTCCCAACTTTCTGCCCATTGAGGCGACAGATGATGTCAATTCAATGTTATAAGATTTTGCACACTTTTTAATGATGGGAGTTCGCAACTTTTCCATACTGCCGCAAAAAGATCTAAGATAATTATTTCGGATATTATTGATAATTTTTCGGCCCGCCCTAAAATATATACATATGCTTATTGTGTAATCGGAATTTTGTCTTTCGATTTTTGGAATTGACTCCTTTGTTCATTTTTTAATCCAGAGTTTTTTCTAATTTCACGGTGTGGATTTTGGGGGGGATAACGACAACTTTTTACGATTTTTCCTTGTCGTTAAGCAGAAAAAACATTATTTAATGTCATAGGCGGGCTTCCCTTCCTGACTAGCGGGTTGCCATGATATTTTCAATTATTCTTTTCTTCGTTTATTTTGTCGTTTTATTTGTTTTTGATATATTGTCTTTTGTTTCTTGTATGTTTATATATATATATATATATAATAAATTAAAAACATCACACTAGCAATTTACACAAAAGTGCATTATATTTATAATATATATAAAGAGATTAAATTAAATTACTCTATCCATAATCATACATCCGAAATACAAAAGAAGATTTGACATAAAACTATTAGCATTAATACTTATCAGAACTTGAAATAGTCAATCCTTATTTCAAATTCCAACATTCAAATTGGCCAGCTAGCCTTGGGACTAGTTTGTCGTTTTAATGTAGATTTTTTCCGCCAACGCTCTACGAAGCCAACTGTTGGACAAAAGAAAAAGGGGAATATGCCCCAATCGTCTCAAAATGAGAATAAAGAAGAAAATATCAAACTATTACACCTACCAATATCTAAGATTTATATAAACATACTATTAAAAACATATATATATATATATAATTCCATTTAATAAATGAAAAATTAAATCTCTATTTAACCTCTTTCTTCTTACTAAAAAATGTTATGTATCTGACTCATGTACCATACAATAACATAAGTTCCGCATCTTATAGGAAAATGTTATTTTTAATTTAAGTGTTTAAATACCAATATAAAACACTAAAAGACATATTAACCCTCTGAGTGGTTCGGTCTTCTTTGTAAAGCGATTCGAAAAGCGAGCAATTGAAGAACCTTTATCTGTTTTAAAAGTGTGTTTTCCTCCCAACAGAAAATGTTCCGAAAGCGCTGCAGATCGAGTCTCCCCCCCCCCTCTGAACTAGGAACAATCATCAACCCCCCGTGGAGGGGATAACCGCAAGAATCTGTTCTATTCAGCTTAGAACCTATTCAAACAACAGTTCCAGGGGAATTCTGGGGTATTTCTCTGGCCCTGGTTTTACTGCTTTTGGAAGATATCATCTGTGGCGTGACTGAATTACACTTCATGTCTTCAAGATGCCCTCATTCTTCATATTGCCCGTGTCCATAACACCAGATGACAAAAATAAACGCCGTTAGACCAGACAAATGCCAGACCGTTGGGACAAAAACATGAAGGCTATATTACTTATTTTTCATGTTGTGAGTTTCTAAAAATATGAACATCACTGAAGTTGCATTAAAGTTGATATTCTTTAGATGTCTGTGACTTCAATTTATTTGTTGTTTATTAATAGTTGTATTTTAGATATTGGCTGTACTTCATATTATTCGTTGTCTTTTTTATATTCTTGACTTCAATTTATTTTCAGTCTACACGTCAGTATATTAGTCTACGAATGTAAAAATAATTTCCCTAATTTTAAGGATCAACAACAATGTCATTTATATATATATATATTTTACTAATCTCTGTTGGCACTATAAAACTTTTCATATTGTTTCTTGATTTAGTATTCGGTAAAAGGTAAAAAATCTAGAGCCGATCACAAATATAAACAGCGCTTAACTGGATTAATCCGTTTTGTGTGCACATAAACACTTATTATATAGATAGTCACATAATAATCTATATTCCAAAATAGCCAACAATAATCAATATATATGAAGGATTATAAATAACCTTCTTAACCCTGAATAATGTTTTAAATAAAATAATATGCTACAAGCCTTTTCTACTGAAACTCGTTACATATGCTTTTTAAGAGAACGAGTTAATAATTCTCAAACTAAAGGTTACATTTTGAAAACTAATGCGCTAAATATTGGAAGAAATAGCTTATTCATATACCTTTATTTAGTACGCAAGAGATTATCTTCTATTATAATAAACGGAAATTTAATTCACCTGAAATTTGAAACTTTGATACTATTGTCCAGGTACTAGAGCATCCAGTCGCAAATTTTTCAAAATTAAATTTGGGGACGTTCAAATATTACGTAAGCTCCCAAGGGGGAGAGGGGATATGCGATTTGCTTATTTTTGCTGACAAGAGGGGAAGGGGAGTATGAGTGATTCTTACGTAAGACATTAAAATCACTTTATTTCCGAAAATCTCTTGTAACTTGCACAAATAATTTAATTTAAAAAAATTAAATTTGAAAAAAGAGATAAATTTGGCAAAAGAAAATTGATTTTTGTAAGCTTAAACTTGAAATTGTAAGGAAATTAAACTTACTTTTTTTTTCATTTTAAGCCGAGTTAGAGTTTTTACTTTCTCGTATACGAATATACAAAGAGAAAATTGTAATCGTCAAAAAATTCGAACTCGAGATTTTGACGAATCTCCATGTTTTAGACCTCCCTGAGTCCGAAAAACACAACTTTGGAATTATGTCTGTCTGTGTGTCTGTGAACACTATAACTCAAAAACTTGAATAGCTAGATGAATAAAATTTGGTACACAGTTTTATTATCATGAATGTAGGTCCGTATAAAATTTTGGGCCAAATTCGTCAAAGGGTTGACTGTCTGTCGGTCTGTATAATCGTGTACTTGTAAAAATTGCATCTCCTAAACCCTTTGGCTTAGATAAATAAAAATTGGTATGACGTTTGCTAATATTAATTATAGGTCTGTGCCCAAATTTCGTTTGAATCGGTAACGAATAAGGCGTTCAAATTGCATAATTAATTTTTCTAATCCGATTCTCCATACGCATGCGTACTGGTAGCAATCTCTGTGCACGCGGAAGGATTACATCACTTTGCCCCTGTTTTACTTGCGTACTGGAAGCAATCTCTGCGCATGCGCAAGATAACGAACGAGGTCTTCTCCTGTTTTCTCTTCTGCACACGGAGCTTGTGCATTGGCTATAGTTTGATAGAAAATAAATATTGCTAACTTTTAATACATACGCATCTCTTTCAATATGATTTTTCACCTAAATATTTTACTATCACTATAATCTACAATGAAAAACCTTCTGATAGTCATTGAATTCTGGGTTACAGTATGTTCGTATTTTTTATCCATGCAGGGGGAAGGGAAATGACAAATGTTTGAGAAGTTTACGAGAAAGTTTAGGGGAGGTCACTCCCGCTGGTTTTATATGAATTAAGTCCTAAAATTTTTAAAATTAGATTATTATTGTTATACGTTTTGTAAAAAAAAGAACGGGGGGTGCAGTTTGCTTACGTAATTATAAGAGGGGGGTTTGCGATTTGCTTATTTTTGCTGACAAGGGGGGGAGGGGTCAAAAAATACCAAAAAAATGCTTACGTAATATTTGAGCGGCCCCTTTAATTCTTTATTTATAATTTTTTTATCGAAATGTAATGGCATATTGAGTTTCAGGGGCATTAAAGTTTTTTGTACCCGATTGAAACGAAAATTGGACAATTAGAGTTAAAAGACCACATACCAAATTTCATTTATCTAAGTCGTTGCGTTTAGGAATTATCGTGTTCACAAGCATGCGATTACAGAAACCAACAGACAGTTAACGCGTCGAGGTATTTCGTCCAAAATTTAATACGGACCTACATTCCTAATTTTTAAAACTGTGTACCAAATTTTATCTATCTAGCTATTTAAGTTCTGGAATTATCGTGTTCATATGAACCCTAACAGACAAATTTTCCGTGGACGGACTTTATCCAAAAATTGATTGAAATATACTAATATTGTATTAAGTCCATATACCAGATTCCTTCTTTCTAGCTCTAACCGTTGTTGAGCTATTGTGTTCACAAACATAAATCCAAAATTGTGTTTTTCGGACTCGGGGAGGTCTAAAAACTGGAGATTCGTCAAAATCTCGTGTTGAAATTTACGATCAACGATAATAATTCTTTCTCTTTGTATACTTCGTTTACTAGAATGTAAAAACGATCAAACTTTTTTTTCCTATCAATTTTACGAAAATGCGCTAGCTACGAAGTAAAATATTATTGAATTTTTTTTCTACAGACAATTTTTTGCAAACTTCGCAAAATCAAAGAATAAGGAGAAAAATTTAACACCTATTCGAAATTAATCAGATGACTTTTCACAATTTATAAATGTCTTAGATGTTATCGGTGTGATATTCAAAAACATTTTTGGGCCTTTTCATACCAAATATAAAGGAAATTTAACTAACATAAAACTGACACTTTACTGTTTTTCTTAAAAAATAAAATTATAGATCTAATTCAAATATATCATACAGCTTGGAAAATAAATAAGAGTCTCATTATTATCCATTAAAGTTCAGAATGAAAATAAAAACGTGTATATAAATCAGAATTTTATTTAAAAAAATTATACTTTACAAATTACAGCACACACAAAAGATATTGTGATAAAACACATTGTCTAGCATGTGACGGTGAGTTTGGAAATAATTCAATGCCTGAGACTACTATTATTATTAGAAGTACTGTCTTCAAACTCGTTAATAACGTGTCGGGATGCATCATAGGTTTGTAACACATATTAGTGGATTCTTGTCTCATAGCATATATTAAAATTCAGCTCGCAATTGGCATAAGAGTTACCAAAAGCAATGCAATTCAGGCATTTAGATTTGATCACTTATTGAAGAATGCATATCAGCAAAACTATAACGCTCAAGGAACTAATGCATAAATACAGTATCATTGAAGTAAGCATTGATATTTTCTTAGAAATGGTTTTGTGTTCTTACATTTTAAGGAAGAAATAAACATTTTCACTGACTATTGAAATAAACTTAAACTGCAGATGTTATCAGACTCTTAATAAGATAACTAAAAGTCTGATAAGAGCATTCAAACATTAAATTTAGTTGATTTTATTCTTTACGTTTTCATGTAAAACAAAATTTTCTCTAACAAAAATACAATATTTTAAAACATAAAAAATAAAATTTCCATCTCTTTTCTTTAACATTCGTTTCAATGTTTGTTCAAAGTGGACAAAAAATAAATTGAATAATAATTATTTGAAAAAAGAATTGTTATTTTTCGGAATTTATTTCATTTTGATGAATTTAAAAGAAATTCTAAGTAGTGTAATATAGAAAACTAATCTAGAAAAAATCTGTTATAGTTTTAAAAAATCACACCTAAACCTTAAAATTATTTTTTTCAATTCAATGCTATATAACGAAATAAACAACCCCCTCTTTTCTTATCACCCCCGGCTTCTCAAATTTTTCTATGCTTGAATGGGGTATTGAAAGAGATGGGACCACAAAATCTATTTTACTTAACAATTCGATTAAAACATTGATGCATTGAAATAAAATCTTATATAACATAAGTGTATTACAGGGAAAACACTTGAAACATAATACAATTTCAATCTAGGCTGACAAATATTAAACCGAACTTATACAGAATCCAATTTCGGACACACACAACTAGAAAAAATAATCCAAAACTGACCTTCTTTCTGAAAGAAGACCTCAATGCAGATAGCATTAAAATGCCCTAAACCAAAGGGGGTGTGGGGTCTTGGATCCTGTGGTATCTCTAATTTGCAGTAAGTACATTCTTATCAGCACTCATTGTGTCGACCACTACCCTCCCCAGCTAATCAATCAAGATGTCAAACCAAGGGAGGGGGAAGAAATTCGGAAAAATACGTTTCTCGCACTTTAGAGACAGTTCACAAGGGACGTAAATATCCGGGCTGACCGATTTCGGCGTGTCCCCGACCACACGTTGAAATGCGTGTTTCCCGCTTATGGGGTAGTCCAAGGTCGACGTAGAAATACGTGTGAAACACTCAGAGGGTTAAATTTAACCTATTAGAATAATATACAGGGTTCCCACTTATATCCTTTACACCCCCTTAACTTCTAAACGGTGACAGCTTAGGCCGTAAAGTTGGTGTCTAGGTATAGTGAAAAGGTTATGCGCTACACGATTAGACAACATATAACGCCATCTATCGGCAAATTTTGGAATTGGCGGTCCTATCTCGTAAACGGTGAAAGATACGAGGAAAAAAATCAGTTAGAAAGATGTAGAACACTCTCGATATCGTACGAAAAGATACGTTGCGCACATTAATACTGATAACAGAATGCAAAAAATGAACATTTGTTTGGTCACGATTTCGAAAATTGTCATGTCATAAAGAGTGGAGGAAAGAAGCTGAGACACGTCCCTGTCTTCTGGATCATTTATTTATATTGCTCAAAATGCTCTATGTTATCTAATATACACAATTGCACACTTGACTGGATTTCTCGCTGCTCATTGTGCAACATGGCAGGTGTTACGGAGGCCCAAGCATCAGTAATGCGTCGTCGATGATCCTGCGATGTTGGCGGAGGGGTCGCATATACTGCCCTTTTATGTGTCCCCATAAGAAGAAGTCCAATGTGGTCAAGTCAGGTGAGCGCGGGGGCCACTCTACGAAGCCAACCTACTCGAAGCCTTGATTCTGGAATGTCACCATCAGTTGTGCATGCTCCATGTACTGCTTAACGTTTAAAATCTTATACGGATTGGCACCGTCATGTTGGAATCATACATTTCGGAGTTGGTGCAATGGTAGATTCTCAACAAAGTCGATTATTGCATCCTGCGGAAATTCCAAATTCCGTTATCTTTCCCTCGTAAAATACTGGTCCAATGAACCTGTCATTAAGATTTCCGGATCAAACATTAATCAAGCAGCGTAGTTGATGTCGAACTTCGACAGCATATCTCGGATTTTCCAGCGACCAGGTATGCACTTTCTGTCTATTGAACATTCCGTTACGCAAAAAACATGCTCATCCGTCCATATTATGTCTGCCAGGAATGTTGGGTGGTCCTCTAAGTTATTCATCATAAAGTTGCAACACATGTAACGTCTCTCAGCATCTCTTGGCAGTAATCCCTGCACAGTTGTGGATCAGTATGGATGAGCACCTGATTCATGCAGGATTGTCCAAACGCGGCTTTTTGAGAGGCCGCAATTTTCACTGATCATTTTTGTGCTGCTTTGACGATGGGCGAAACCGTAGGCTAGGACATCTTCAGGTTGCACTCTGCGTCCTACATTACGAGGTCTACGAACTCGAGGTCAACAGGTCACGCAGCCCGTCTCCCTTAAACGTTTTACAACTTTTAAGATGGTCTGCCGAGTAGGATGCTGGCCTTCAGGAGAACGTCAACGATACAGCCTTGCAGCTGATTTTGCCTTACGCCCATATTCACCGTAAATTAACAACATCTCACAATACTCGTTAATGCCAAATTTTGGCATAACCCTCATCTTTAACGTACAACCCAGAAGAAACATCCTTTTTATAGTAGTAGTCTCTGGTGAACAGGTATGACGTTCCATCCTCATTTGCATAATACATGAAATCCATGTGATTTTTATACCAGCCATGGTTGAGTTGAGCAGTGTGTTCGGAGAGACGATTTTGCAAGATCAGCAGAAAGTTTTCATGGTTTGTATAAACAT
>BGPR01000755.1:112125-139464 GCA_013235015.1 Araneus ventricosus
TGCTTATCAGTCTTGGGAACTGATATGTCGCATTAATATAGATTTGTGGAGCCAATCCTCTGCGAAAGCCAATTGTAGGAAAAACGAAAAAATAGGGGATAATTTCCCAAAATCTTTCAAGATTAGAAACGAGAAAGTATATACAACGTCAACGTCAATGAAGTTCGTTCACTAAGGTTTCTGTAATTAAAAAATTGCGGAGTCATCGAAACGTTGTAAAATGTATAGTTATATGTAGTTGTAGACTATGCACAAATGTCACAACTGAAAAAACAACGAAAGAACCGAAAGTTAGTCTAAAATTTGTATTCTTAATTCCAACGCTTTGCAATAAAGTTCGTTCAGTAGAAAGAACGAGAATATTCCAACCGTTTCGCGCACAATTCTGAGTCAGTGACGTCAGAGGAAGCAAACAGTATAAAAGGGCGAGTAATTCGCGATCGTTATCAGTGCTACGCATAAGCATGGCAAGGGGACGAGCTACTGATTTTGCAGTACGCGATCAAATCATACAACAGCACAAAAATGGTATTTGTCAGCGCGAAATTGGCCGAACGTTCCGCTTGGCACAATCTACAGTGTGTAGCATTATAAAACGTTTCACTACAACTGGAAATAGCAGTCCAGGAAAGGCTCCCGGTCGGAAGCTAACGTTGACTGATCAGGAAGTACGCCTATTTCGTCGACATATTCGTAAAAATAGGCACATGGCAGTCGCAGACCTAGTCACATGGGCTAGACAAAGTTTTGTAAAGACCATTTCCGAAGCATCTACGCGTCGATATATCAAAAGGCGCGGCTAGGCATTCTAAAAAGTGAGATGTAAGCCATCTCTCATTTCATCGAATAAACGTCGGCGTGTTGAGTGGGCCAAATCTCACCTCAGCTGGACTCCATTTCAGTGGAAAAAGGTACTGTGGACAGATGAATCCATATTTGAGGTTTCATTTGGAAATATTGGCCGAAAGGTTATTAGGCAGAAGGATGAGGCAAACGATCCATTCTGTTACAAGCGCGTGGTTCTTAAAGCAAACTCTGTGAGGGTGTGGGGTTGCTTGGCAGCCAATGGGTTTGGCAATTTGCATTTTTGTAACGGCACGATAAAGGCTCCAGACCATATACGTGTTCTGGAAGTGAATCTACGTCCATCATTGCAGCGATTGTTTGGCAGAAAACGATATCTTTTCCAACAAGATAACGCAAGGTCTCATACGGCGAAGATAACAAAAACATGGCTACTTACGAAACGTGTCCCTGTTTTAGAGTGGCCAGCAGCAAGCCCGGATCTCTCTCCTATAGAGAATATTTGGAGAATTCTTAAGAGGAATATGGCCCAGCGTTGACCCGCAATATACAACAGTTACAAGATTATCTGCGGCAGGAATGGGAAGAAATTTCTACAGACACCTTAAGCCGTTTAGTGTCGTTCACGCCTAAAGGTCTTGCTGTGGTTATCCGCCGTAAAGGTGACGTCACCTCTTGATAATCGAACCGAATGGACATTTTTGACTTTAGTTGCGCTTGGAAATACACTTGCAACGTTCATCATAACTATCTGTTTTGTTGCAAACAAACACAAATGCTGTTACAATGTTGTTTTCAACGTATCAAATGTTAATAAAATGTTTCTTTTGCATATATGTTTCTTTGTGTTTCTCAATTCCCTCATTTCAAGCTATTTCTTAATTGAATTAATTATTCTATATATATATATGTAAAAACGCGCTTTCCCCATGTTACCTTGTGAAGACGATAACTAGAGTAATTTTGATTAGATTTTAACCGACTTGGGTTATGTTGTATAGATAGTGAAGGTCTCTGCCGAATTCGTAGATAGACATCCAACCTAAAGGGGTGGAAATGGTTGGGGGTTGAAATTTTCATTTCCTCATAGTTCCTTTACAATTGAAGGCGGAAGGGAAATTTAAATCAGGCCAATCATTGCCTTATCATAACAAACATTTCATGTTTGAAAGTTTTTGATAGCTGCAGTTGCTTATAAGTTTTGATTTGAAATGTGATCCCCTCCCCTAACTTAAACTGCCATGTTACCCCTTGTTGGAAATCTCTCGTCATTAACGGTCTCTTCCACAGTCTTGCAGCTCTAATCCTTATGAAAATAGGGGCGAAATATTCTCTTCCTTATATCTCCGGACAAAAGGAATCTACCTTTGCCTTCAGGTTTGCCGACGTGGATTTTTTCCCATTTTCAAACGGTTTGATGCTAGTTACAAATAATCCAATTATGAAAAAAAGTGGCTAAAACAGCTTTTCAATGTTAAAAAATTGTATTATTTTACCATATAAAATTTACAGCTACATGAGAAAAAAATTTTATAAGAAAATTACATAAGGGCTTGTAGTCTATCTTGGTTTTTTTCTTTCTTTTGCAGATAAAAACAGAAAAAAATACCGAATTTCTAAATAAAAAATAGCTTGAGATTGCACAGATTAAATATCCATAAAGATTGATAAAATTCATCAGCTTCTCACTCAATTCAATATTCACATTTTCCTGATAAGTATAATTGAACTGATAATTAAACTAAATCTCTCTTTTTTATTGATGATAATGTAACATGCGAGGATGGATCCAAAAAAAGTGTACAAGGGTAATAAAAAATTATTTATTAACATTGGACAGAAAATACAAAAGGGGATTAAAAGGCATATTTGCCAATCATTTTTCCACATAATCACCAAATCTATTTAGGCATTTATCTGAACGCAGGACCAACTTATTAAAAACTCGTCTTCCTGTTCCTGTTACTGGGAGAAATCCTGTTCACTGGACCAGTTCTCGGGAACTGTTTTCACATCAATCTGTGAAGAGAACCTTGTTCCAGATAAGTGTTTCTTCAATTTCAGAAAAAAGGAAATAATCATTGGACCATCGTGAAGTTATCCGACGCAAACACCCTTTCATGTTGAGTGATGGTGTCATCCTCCTGCATGACAATACTCATACTGCTCGAAAAACTCAAGAATTGTTGCGAAACTTCAAGTGGGAAGTCTGGAGATACCCCTTACAGCCCATATTCGTCACCCAATCTCGGATCTAAACACTTATCTGGAACAAGGTTCTCTTCAGAGAGGGACGAGAAAACAGCTGCCGAGAACACGCTCAATGGAGAAGGTCGTGATTTCTAACAAGCCAGGTTAAATAAGTCGGTCCTGCGTTCAGATAAATGCTTAATTAGATTTGGTGATTATGTGGAAAAGTGATCGGCAAGTATGCCTCTAAATTCTGTTTTTATTTTCTGTTCAACGTTAATAAATAATTTTTTATCACCCTTGTAAACTTTTTTTGGATCCATCCTCGTAGATGAAGGTAGCTAGATTTCTTTTCATTTAATAAAAAATAAGATATTATTATTGGTTTACTGATTTTTTTATTAATAAATTTATCAAGGTTTTTCTGAATAAAATATTACCAGATCATCCAGACGACTTTCACTTGTAGGTCTTCGATCTCGTTTCTATCCCTCGGTTTTATTCTATTGGCACATCTGTAAAAAATATTCTAGATATAAAAAAATGAATATTCTCCTATCAGTTAATACTAAACTGCATTGTGGAAACTGGGTAAATACTCAACGCATTTAGCAAAATCGAAATTATCTTTGTTGATTGAAATGCTGATAAATTCTCAGCAAGCATAGCTAATCTTTTCTTTTATCTTTTAGTTTCCAGAATAAAGAAAAAAAGAGAAAACTGGCAGGCCTTTTTTCTCCCCCCTTCATACTCAACACCAAAAAAGAAAACTTACTGGGAAGCAGAAGAACTGGAAACCGGAAATAAAATGCTGCACCGTTGAAGAGAAATTCCTCCTTTTTCACGTTTCAAAAGGAACGGTTAAATGGACTGACAGAAAAATAAAGAAACCCCAGGAAAGTTATTTATATTGTCAACAATATTTTATAGTTTTAGAAACAAAAATTTTGAATTCTGTTTTTGTATAGAAGTTTCTTGTTCTAAGGATCTACTTTTCCGAATCAGTGATAAAAAGTTGCCTAATATGTTTTCCCCCTTCTTTTAAGATTCTTTTTGATTAATACTGACTAATATTATCAATAAGTCTATGAAACTTTCAGGCTTAAGCTGCTTAAGGATTTATATGAATTTTTTTGATTTTTTTTACAAAACTTTTGATACTTATATTTTCATTTTAAAAACTACATGAAAAGGTTATAATAGTCTAGCTTTTGTACATCGACACAAAACTGCATAAATTATAAAAATAATATAGAAAAATGTTGAAAACTTTGTTCCTGTAGAGGTCTCTGGAACGTTGACATGTTTAATTTAATAAAAACTATTTTAAAATTTCTTTACGTAAGCAGATTAGATAAAAAAATATATATATATTAGTTTTTAATGTGCAATAATAAGAATATAATGAATAACAAAACAATCTTCATTAATTGCTGGTTTATCCTCTTAATCTTAATTTTTTAAAATGCACTTGAAGAAAATGAAAAACACAGAAAAGAAGGCAAGGGGCTTGAGGGATCTACAAAGGATAATACCTTTTCCTCTATCTTACTTGAAGTACTTATTTATGTCTTAATGTTGCATTTATTTTCACGGCGAATTGTGCTGAGGTGAACCTTTTTTGGAACCCAACGCGTATCACGTGATAATGCTCAAAGAAGTTGTGCGAGAATTGACGAAATGTACTCTGACTGCCTCGAATGAAACAGAGACGAGACAATGCGTGATTGAATGAGTTCAAATGAGGTAGGAATGTAGAGTTCCGAAAAGACCTCCGAGCTCTACCTACCTCAGGAAAGGGAAGATTTTCCTTTCGCCAAAACAACAGAAAATTGTATTGAGATGACAATTTTGGAAGAGATTTTTATATGTAGAAAATAAGTCATGAATACGAGTATTTTGTCCGTGCAGGGCGACTAGTGAAAGGGAATATCGACGAATTCAAAGGGCGGCACAGCTAATAGATATTTCTTGGCAGGAAAAACTGGAGCTCTCACAAGTTCTGGAATCACATCATGGACAGTTAAGAATATCTCTTGAACTTTGCAAAAAATCTGAATGGATATCCGCAGTAGGTAATCTTTATACGTAGTAGGATCGGTTCTGGTACAAAAGAGGACTTAGACATAGCAAGCCACAGCCAATTGTTAATGTGTAAGGAGGTATTTAAATGCTTATAGAACTTCGTCCATTGCTATTCCAATGACGTTGAATGTAGAGCGCTATATCAGAATGTTGATATAACTCGTTATGATACAGTTCATGATGGGACAGTTGAAATTAATTCCAGCATAAAAATTCTTAGTTTTGTACAGAAATTGCTATCGAACGTAACTTAGATATGCCAACAATTTACTATGGCTATCATAGTCACTAGATCTATAAATAACTAAATATTTATGAAATATATTGGATATTAAATCCGTTATCATCCCCATACCGCAACGAGTCTTATTGATCTTACGTATTATGTGCAAAGTATACTGCTGACTTACGTAACCCGTGAATGAGCAACCAAAATTCATGTTACAAATTTTTTTTATCGACATGTTTCTTTTAGACTATGTTCGGGTTTTCATGTGATTTTTTTATAGCTTCTGTCCCATTCACAAAGATAGCACAGATACTTGAGGTAACCTCCTTGTAGTTCTAATAAATACAAAAATGCTTGAAATCACCTCAAATCATTTGTTGATGATAATTGTAAGTTGATTTTTTGCTTATGGACTAAATTTTTTCCTAAGTTTCCTTATATAGGCAGGCTGTTCTATAATGCACCTAAGCTACAATGATGTCAGTAAATTTAGGATAATGATAGTTTTTAAGAGTGAAACCGAAAAAGCACAAAATAATTTCTATTAACATTATACCTGTTTAGTGAAAAGAAGAAACAGAACAATAACTGCAGTACTTCTACCACATTGCCCAATAAAATAAGGGAACTGCACCCCGGAGAAAAAGTATTTTACATATATCTTCTAAAATATTAAGATCATATAGCTTTCATGAAAATTAATTTGACATGCACATCTTGTGTACTGAAATACCGTCAGTACAACTATCACGTGAGCTGAAAATTATCCAGCTGTTTATGCAATAGACTCTCCCACGCTTGAATCAGATTTACTCGAAGTTCTGAAATAAACTTATGCATATATAACATGCTGCTATCCATCGTCCGGGAATGCCCAGTGCATACTGACCTATGATCAAATTGGGTGATAAAGCCGGACTTTCCTAATTGAAATATTCTCAACTTCATGCATTATCCTCGATGATTTCATGGTGAAAACGGGCGTTGTCATTCGTAAAGAAAAGATATGAGCCGATCGCAACTCTAAACCGAAGAATATGTCACAGAATTATATCCCAAAATATCTTACCTGCCATCTCATGTTTGCATTTCCATATCCATGCTTCAACATTGAATATGGAATTCTGTTCGAGAACTCAGGATAAGGTGACCAATAACGAAAAGCTCAGTGCTACAGTAACTGTGAGGATCAATGACATTTTCTTGGTTGGAATGGATCCTTGGTGCTCTCCACACGAATATACGAGAGGACAGATTGCCGGAGAAAAACTGAATTCTTGAAGGAAAACAAAGACCGGCGGTTTTGGTATTGAACTAGCATATTCTTTAAACACGGCTAATTGGTGCCGCAAGTAAGATGCCATGAGTGTAATACATTTGACAGGTCTGCGGACGTATAAACCATACTCCCCAACCGTCTCTACCCGGATTGCCCCGAAAAAGAGATACCCATGGATGCCGGCAACTTCTGGAACAGATACTGCAGTATTTTGCCTGTTTCTTTTTGTAGTTATTACCGACCGTCTTTTGGCGTTGTATCCCGGAGACAACCTGCTGTGAAGCATCTTCTTATGTTTCCATTCTTTTGCAGCAACTGCCATGTCCCCAGTATGACTCTCTGAGGGATTCACAGTGTCTGGGATACTGCCATCGGTGTCCAACCACTATTCTAACAAATCAACTAATCTGCCACGTTAAAAATCATCCCTGTGTTTTCTCTAAGTCTCAGCTGATGGTCTAAGGCAATCTCCTCCTTACAAGCTGGCTTAGAAGTACACCACAGCACAACAATGATACCTTTTATGCACTGCCCCAACCGCTCTGTTGCTTACGAGACATTTTAAGTAAATCCATTTTTTTATTTCAGTGTAAAATAGGCATGTTATTCCAGAATAAAAAAGTTAGTTCTATTCATCAAAAATGTTTGCTCCAGTTTTTTTCTGAGATGAAATATTCTTTACTTTTGGACATGAATAAAGAAAATTATCTAACAAGGTTATGCTATAAAAAGTATCTTGTTTCAAAAGAAACTCTAGTTCAGTTGAATGAATCCATTGATTAAATCGATTTATCCTTATGCTTTACTCCTGTATAGTTTAGAGGTTTGATATGCCAGCGCATTACACTAAATAATGTTCTTCATTAAAATACTATTCAAATTCTTTCAATAGATGTCTATAAAAAGTTAAATAAGTTCCTGGAGCTTAAAAAAGTCGCTTTCATTCAATCTTAAAACTGAGATATTTTTTATCTCCCTGATAAATTATTAAATTTTTTTTATTTCAATTAAAATGCTATAGAATATCTTTATAAATATTGGTTCGCGTAACTAGCAACTTTCTCACTTAAATGATGTCAATATTAATAAAAACGCTATGATCTTTCTGTTGAAATTCGCCCTCTGAATTTTAGTGAAAGATTTGTAATATATAATAATAAAGAATTCGAAGATGAAAAAAAATTCATTGATTCATTTACTTTAAACAATTTTTTTTTCTTTTATTAAAAATATTATTTACTTTTTAGTAAATGCCTTCTTACAAATTCTTAAACATTTGAAAAAATTGCTATATAATAGGATAAAATTAGAGACATTTTTGAATTCAAGAGGCAAAAACCTTGAAAAGTAAGTTCTGCATATTTTAACCATTCAGTTTGTAACTTACAAATATTCTTTGCTAATAAGCAAAAAGGTAAAAAAAAAAATTTTTTTTTAATGTTTTGACTAATAATTCAAGCAAACACGACATTCGATCGTCACCATGAAGTTTATGTTCGATAAATAAAAAGCTACAAAATTTCAAATTAAACATTAGAAAGCTGAATTTCAAGAAAATAGTCAAAATTTTGATAAGATTTAAAATATCCTTGAATATTAATGAATCAGAGTATTCTGTTTTCATCTTGTTGTTAATCATTCGAGATACGTTACGTAACGATTAGCATGTTTTATCTACAGAATCAAATTTCACCGATTTTAATAAACTAAATGCACCTTTAAACAACAATCTTCCGAGAAAAATAACTAAGAGAATAATCACTTCCTCAGAACACATACTGAGGGCGCCTCACTATTTCCTTTTCTAAATAATTTTTAATTTAAAATAAAGCCTAATTAAAAATTGAGACTAATATGATCGAAATGAGCGTATGAAAACTGTAAGTAATATTATTTTTAACTTCCACGTATCAAATCTTCTGCTGTGTCACAGAAACAAAAGTTTTAAACTTACTTTTAGCCTCAACATTTGGTTGAAAATTCTTCTTTGGTTTTGCTTTGTATCCAGTTTCAATTCATTATGCAAATTGCTCGTTCATTAAGAAGCCTGAATGGCCTTCGAAAGCTAATTCTTGCTGCAGATACTTCTTGAGTTGTTCTTCCGGCACGGATGGTTGTTCCAATTATCTTCTTTGGAAGAGGAACGTTTTTTGCAGGAAGGCGGAGGGATGCTGGACACTAATGAGCATAATTACCGAGGTGTGACGTTTCAAAATATATACTTAGGCTCCGGTTGGAAAAATGTTTTACTCCCTTGGCGTTACCTGTCCCTTTATCAAAGCTATTCTTTTGAAAACGATACTCTTTTGTAAAGGAATGGCGAGTCTGTTATTATACAGTTTACTTTTGATCATAAACAGACTTGGAACTAGATTAAAGAAAATTTGAAGGTTCAAAATTAATGGATTTATTTAATATTCCAGACTTTCTTCTCATAAACCTTGAAATTATTTAAAGTTTATGTTCAGCGTTCCTTCATTTAAAATTAGAGCAACTTATTTTTAGCATTCCGCATTATAAAGCTATTCATTTCAAAAATATGTTTTTTTAAATTTATTAAGGAAAATTTTCGGAGAAAATGAGTATTCCTACCTGAAAAATGCAGATTGATTAGTTAAATTTCCGAGATTCTGAAATAACTGTTTAAAGAATTTTATATTCGGAAAAGAATTACCTATAATGCACCATTTGCAAAAATTATTTTGCCAATTAAAGGACATTAAATCGAAATTTTACGAACTTTATTAAAGCTGTTGATGTATTTTAATCGTTTTCTAAATATTAAATTTGATGAAAAAATTACTTATCATATCATCATCACTTTATAAAACTTACATTTTTTGGAAACAAAATACCTTTTCATGTTGTTTTCAACTCTATCATAGAAAATTTATATACAATGTACTTCTTTCTAATTTATGTATAATTTAAAAATATTTCTTCAAGCAAGTATATTTTTAGTCGGAGTAAATTTTGAAGCTATTCTTCTCATTCATCTGTCTAAATTAATTTAATACTATGGATTTCAGAAACATATCTAAATAAATTTAGGCTATTAGTCTTATTTAAGAAAACTATTGAATAGAAGAAATTTTGCCTAGAAATTGAGATAACTGTATATTGAATTAAGCATTTTTGCCCTAATTAATAAGTGCTCGGTTGGGTTTGAAAAAGATTTCAAAATTATACATTTCAAAGAAACTTACTTCCAATTGTTGGAAATACTTGAGATTTTCTTTCTTCATTCTGGAATTTTCATGAATTCTTTGTTTATCGAATAATATTAGATTTAATATTGGAAATTCTTGCAGGAAAAGATACCAAGATTTTCAGAACCTATTATAAGGAAATAGGTGAAAGACTAAAGCAAAAACTTTTCATTTACCTGTTTTAATGGAACTTTTGCTTTATTCTTTTACTCTGTTACCCGTGCTTCATAGCTCGAATATGAGTGAATTGAATTTCATTCAATGACATAAATATACAGAAAAAATCATACAGTATATACTTGAGTAAATGGGAGAAGTGAAAATATTTTGTACACTAAAACGATGACATTGCGTATTGATAGAAATTATATGAAGGACATCCGTCGACATACCACTATTGAAGATTTTCCTTTAAGACTACGTAGATAACGTTTCATACTTAATATTGCATTACATATTTAGTAGTGTTCAAATGGGGAAAAATGTGCATAAATATGTTAATAATTGCTTACAGATTCGAAATGTTTACCAGAATTTAGATTGAAATATTTCTTCACTACGCAATTATTTTTAGATGGTATAATGCTTTCCTGAATGTACACGATTGGAAAATAGTTTAATTCACAGGAAAGAAAGCGAAGAAAACCTCGTTACTAAAGTAGTACCAACTTCTTTTAAAATTGGTAAAATTTTAAATTCTTTTACTCTTGATAAAAGTTAGATACAGGTTTCAGCAAAACAGAACAATTATAAAACGACGCCAGATATATAAATTAATTTATAGAAACAAGAAAAGAAATCTAGAATTAAAGTACAGCAATAGCAATTTATGATCAGTTGTGAGGAAAAACGTACTCGTAAATATACCGCAAGCAATGTCGTAAAATTTAAAGCAATCATATGATAGACGGCAAATAGTTCAGTCTCTGATATGCACATTCTATTTTCGGTGCCACTTCTTTTTTCCTTTTATTATCGGCTTTTCCTATATACTTTTATTTCATCAGTAGAAGAAGTTTTATCCAATGCAAGCTGTTCGACAGGTTGACTGGTTTACGATTAATCACTTCTCGACCAACCCACGTTCGTTATCAATAAATGTTAATGTATTTTTGTTCAGATGGACCCATTCTCATTTTATTTTTCTTTAGATAACTTATTGTTTATAAAGCATAAAAATCTATTAACTGTTTTTCTTCCGTGTCTCTTCTTAAGGTTCATTCGGCAGGAAAATATATTGTTTCCAGTAAATTTAAATCACTTGCCACATGAATTTAGTTGTGTTTTAATAAGAAATAACTAGAAACGTCTTCAAAATGTATAGAGAACAGTTTTGTTTAGAATGCTGTACAATTGTCTCATAATAAAAATTCAATAAATTTGATTAAAATGTGTCTAATAAATATTTAAATTTCTTACGACGCCAAAAAATGCTGTTAAATATTTGTATTTTTAAAAAGAGTTAGCTGAAACTAGATATAAAGTATTGGCTAAAAATTTATGTGAAGCATTTTTATTTCATTTTTCAAAACAATTTGGCATAAGAAAGACAAGAAATGCATAACAAGAAAAGTAATTAAACACTAATTTCACATTATCAATAACAAATGCAATAATGGAAATTATGTTTGTTTAAATTATGTCCAATTTTAAAACTTATTCTTTTAATTTTTTGCGCTTGTTTTTCATTTTATTTTATTTTTTATTTTCGATTTGGAATCAGACATAAATTTACATAATTTTGCTTCAAACTAAACACTCTCATTATTTATTTTTGAAATCCTATGGACAAGGGAGATTCTCATTTATCACAAAGTTCTGTGTTGTTTTTTTATAATAATAGTTTATTTAAAGCTATTTTCTGTTCAAGGGGAGTTCGAACCCTAAGTCCATTAACCCTAACCTTGTTACTTCGATGCACCTTTTCTCAAAATCTGTTATAGATTCATGTTTGAAATTTTTTATATAAGTAAAGTGCATCTTTCTCATTATACTGAAATGATTTTTAAAAAAATCAAAAGCTTATTTTTTACAAATTTTTTGTGTCAAAAAAAAAATGTGAAATTGGCAATCTCAACGTACCTTTCCTCAAAATGTTTTCTAGATACATGTATGAAATTTTTTATAGAAGTAAAGTTCACCTTTCTCATTATACTGAAGTAAACTTTCGGTTAGTTTATAATTTTTTATAAATTTATATATTATTTAATTAGACATAGTGAAATTTTACCCTATTTTGACACAAAAAAATTGCAAAAAATAAAATTTTGAGTTTTTTTTTAAAAAAAAAACTCATTTCTGTATAATTAGAAGGATGTACTTTACTTGTATAAAAAGTTTCAAACATGTATCTATAACACATTTTGAGAAAAGGTACATCGAAATTACCAATTTCACATTTTTTGTTTTGACACAAAAAAATTTGCAAAAAATAGGCTTCTGATTTTTTAAAAAATCAATTCACTATAATGAAAAAGATGTATTTTACTTGTATAAAAAATTCTAAACATGAATCTGTAACACATTTTGAGAAAAGGTACAACGAAGTAACGGGGTTAAGGTTAACGAACTTAGGGTTCCAACTCCCCTTAAGATAGAAGAATTGCATCAATGTCTGATTTGATTTCTCAGATTAGCATCGTAATTTCAAGCTACACAAGGACTATTCGTGAACTGTCTTTATAATTTTCAAATTTGGTCAGTTGTTAAAGATGATACTTCAGTTAATACTCCCAAATCTCTAATTATTTAGGCCACAGCAACGTAGGGGACATTTGTTCCACGGACGCACACAAAAATTGTTTAATGAAATCTGATCTCCAATCAACAGGCCACCATGAGATCATGACACAGTTCGAAAAAGGATTTTCACATGTTAAATTTTATTTTAAACCTTATTCTCATTTTGTTTCTACTTTTGATATTGATTTCCAAATATATATTCTTTATTTGTCGATTTCACTTCCATATGTGTATAAATTAAACCTTTGTAAATGAGTTTAAATATATCAGCTCATTAACAGACATCATTCAAAACGATTCATATAATTTAAAATCTGTAAATTCCTTAAGACCATAAATGAGCATAATTAATTAAAAATATGTGTAGATTTGATGAAACGGAAATGCTGCATCCACAAAGGATATATCAGCCGCTAACTATCAAAAGTTTCACTTGGTCATTATCATTAATTTTCCGCATTCGAATTAGCATTATTCATTATAGTGTTACCATTTAAACTTTGAAATGTCAAACTCTAAAATTTGTTGGCATGTTGCGCTTAATTATAAGACTGATGAACTTTCGTGGGATTATGATCTCTAAATATTTTCAGATAGAATATTTCTATAACTTCGCTGAAAAATTTAGGCAAATAGTTTGTTATAATAGTTATTGTTTAACTTTAGTTGTATCAGTTCGTCATAACCTCCGACAGTTAACCTTTCTTATTTACGGAAAACTAATTTTGAAGCAAAGTTGCACTTACAATGTAACGAGTTCCCACGCATGCAATGCCTAACTGAAACCAAATGCATAGTTGTCGAAATGTGGCATAATTATAAATATAAAGACAGTTTTTTAAACTCTGGCAGTCATAGTGTCAGAAATAATGCCTATTGTTGGTAGAATAGACACTTTTATCGCATTCCATAGGATATAAGAGAACTTACTTATATGATTTAGCATCTTGCTGTTGTTATTTATCACTGAAAAAGATCCCTAATTGAATTTCTTTCAACTGGTCAGTGTATGTAAATGATTTGTTTATCTAACTTTGACGTAATCGTTTCATCAAGGATTATTTATTTTGTGTATGTTCATCAGAAAACATTTATACACATTTAAGCTAAATTTATTGATCTGTTGTAAATGTGTATTTATTGTTTATCGCTGAAATTTTGCAACATATTTATTTGACGAATTTTCATTAAGATAATTTCATCTCATGTTTGATGCCAGCATTAGTAGCTTTATAATTAAAAATATAAAATCTTACTGTAACTGCAATTTTTAATTACGATGAGAATTTTCAATGTGTGTCAAATAAAAGTTGCTACATCCTAAAAACTGGACAATCTGATATCTTTTCAGACAATTTACATTTTTTATATTCTTTTATATAGATTTTGATTGCATTATAATAAATAAATTATAGTTGTTAAGAGCTTCCATAATTATACTTATGTTGAATTTTGAATTTTATGTGCATAAATTTATAAAAGGAAAACTCATATTTCCATCCATTGTAAAAAACACATAATTATTTTCTTTTCTTTCTACTCATCATGATTATCACAGTATTAAACGTATAGCTTTCTGCTAAATTGCGTCATAAAAAACGCCTTGTTCAAAGCCAATAAACATTTTTAATCATCTTTGTTCCTAAAATTGAACACAATTTAAATGAAGAAAGAAGTGGACAAAAATCATCCGACAAATGGATTTTAGCAATCATGTATCATTTTCCCTAATGAAGGATATTGCTGTCTACTTATTTTGTTATTATTATTTTTCTACTATTTCTTTCTCTTCATTTCAAAAGTACTCTCAGTCGACAGCAAGTCCTCTCTTTGTGCACGACTTCCGTACATGCAAGTTTTAAGGATTGCAATTTTCCCAAGTCGAAGTCAATTCTTTTGTTTCTTTCAATTCACTCTTTTTTATCATTTACTATTGGCTTTCTAGAAGCCTTTGCTTCTCGCACAATTGTTAGGCACCGTTTTCAGAACCAGATGCTGGTACTTAGAAATCGTGTGAGATCATAAAACACTTGGCCCTTCTGCATAGTTGTCTTTCTTTTCGTCACTGCTTATCAATAGTTTTGGATGTAAAATAAATAAGAAGTTTCGGCTATTCATGAGATGACGTTTTTTTCAGAAGACAGTAACGCCCTATGTAACAAGATAAGATTCGGACTTAGCAATATGGAACGAGGTTTGAACATATCAAGGTAAGAAAATTCGGCGTCTTAGGAATTTCTTTAATAACTTTATTTTATATAACATTATTTTAATCCAAGGCTACTTCAAGGTGTAGGAGATTCTAAAGTGTGGTTTGAAAGGATTACGATGAACTTTAATGCCAGGGGGAGTATACCAAAACTTAAACTCACACTCAAAACCCGCCGTGGCCCTTAATAGGTAGTTTAAACAAAATTAGTTTCACAAAATCTAATGTGCAGACGCGATAACAAGTCAAGATTGGGCATTCGGTTGTCTGGAACTCTCATACGATGCAAACGCACCACTATTCTCTCTTTTCAATGAGCTGTTCTATCTATTAAATGCATGCCTGCCATCTAACGAGCTTCTGGCAACCGAGTGTTTGCAATATTTATTTTTTCTCCCAAAATGTTGACCATCTCCTATGACTGGCCAAATTTAATTGAAAAATAATTATCTACAATGTGAGGTTCGGTACAAATTTTCGATTTGTGTCGGAGGACAATACACAAGACATTTGCGTTAAATGCAATGAGCGGATCGAAATGCATTTAAAAAACAGTTAGGGTGATCCGCATGGACCTGCAATAGAGAGTGTCGCTTCTCCGACTAACTTTTCCCCTCTACCCGAAAAAATGTCGGACAAGCGACTTTCTCAGCTGGAGGTTCATGTGGATCACCGTAATTGTTCTCAATGCATTTCGACCCGTTTATTGCTTTTATCGCAGTCATTTGTTTATTGCTTCTCCGTCACCGATCACAAATGTGTACCGGGCCTGAGAAAATCTGAAATACTCTAGGTTCAAAGACAAGGATTGCATTAAGTTATACAGTAGAGGTCGAAATATAAGTGGTTTCAAACTTGTCACTACAGTATGCAGCTGTTGTATGACACCGTACGAATTGAAAGTCGATTATCTACACATGGCTAGAACGAATAAACAAGATTATTTAAAGGCTGAATCTGTATATCGATTATCCGCATAGAGGGGAAATCAATCCTCCCAAGTAATATTCAACATTATCCCGAGTGTCTGATTTTATCAAACGAGAGCTTTGAAGCATTCTATCAGTACAAATACGTATATAAAGAAAATTATGGAAATGACAATCAAAAAGGATTTAGAACTTAATTTGATTTTTTAGTTCTATGAATAAATTAATAAAGTGAAGAGGAATTTTGAATTACAATGATTTTTATTCTATTTGCATATATTCACAAAAATTAATTTTAAAAAATTTTCTAATCACAACCACACAAAATTATTATTATTATTATTATTATTCCCTTGTTCATACTTCATTATTTACTTATTTTGTTGTTTGTGCATTTTTGAAGTGTTTAAAATGAATAAAAATCATAACTCGTGTTTATTTTTTATCTATAAATAATTCAACTTGTTTTGCAGCCATTTTGTAGAAATTTTTAACACATTACGATATGCGATATTGCCATAAATAATGCGATATTACTGTCTATTCTTAAAGGTAAAAAAATAGAGTACAAGACTTTAAACAAACCAAAAATGGATCCACAAATCATTACGATTTGAGGTTTGAAAAAAAAATATTTTAAATACTTAATTCATTAAACATTCAATACGTATTTAACGTAGTTAAAAAGGAAGAATAAATTACACAATGAAATTAGCAAGCAATTATAATGCTTCTTTTGATTTTATACCACTTCTTAAGTTTTTTAAACAATGGAGCAATTGTAATATTGGTGCAAGCAGTTGTGTTGCCAGTGATTCTAGCATAGTTTTGCCGTTGGCACTCCAATGAAATGAAAACAATTTTAGGAGTTAAGTTTGACACAAATTGATTCAAAATGCCATCTTATCTGTTTTATTTTTAATTTGGTTATATAAGTAAGTCGCAAATTTTTGCATCAAAAATGGAAATGAGAAATATAAGCACATGCTCTCTGGCAAGGAAACGAATGTTGAACAACGACTCCTACGATGTCGGAGCATAACGACATATAAATGGCTGATAATTTCAGACATTTTATTAATCAGAATAATTCACGCAACGCAGTCAGACAGAAAAAGAGGAATAATCGATGGATAATAACGAACTCTAAATTAATTTGATAACCCAATCAAACTAGTCTGAGTAATGGAACCGCCGACGAGAACAGACATTAATTTACCGACATGTTCCATCCCATTTTAACAAATAAAGATAAAACTAAATATTCCTTATAATTGAAACATCGAACGTTAAGCATCAAATAACATGTATCTTTATGTAAATAATTATAAGCATCCTCGGCAAATAACGGTTTCTAATCGGAAGATTATCTAATTGTGCAGATGGAATACGATTTTAAAATAAAATAAAGCGCCGTTTATACGTTTCTCATGTTTACGTCGTTTCATTACAGTCCTGATTCATTCGTATTCATTGCAATGATAAAGTATTTAGTTTATACGCTCCGGTTATAAGCTGTTTCCTGAAAAGTGTGAAAAATTTCTCTTTTCTAGTATGTGAACTGTGATAAAGATACCATGTCTTCGAAATTATTCATAATTGATGAATTAATAGAAGACAAATTTTCTGATGCTAATTAAGTGATGATTAAGTAGTTATTTCTCCTTCCTTTGAAGACGTAATGGACTCCATTGGAAAACATAGAACTTACTTCTTTTGTCAAAAGCATAGTGAAAACATTCAATGAACTTTATTCGATTCATAATGATGTATTTAATACTTACATTATCATCGCGGCAAGCGATAGTTAATTTTTTTTTAATTAAACGCATACCTGACTGCACATAAAACGATAAGATATGTATAATTAGTTCTCAAGATATGCATTAAAAGTATGATTTTTCTAACTTTTATGATTTTTTAATTCCAAAATTTAATTATTTCTATACTATTAAAAAACTTCAAAATTAATATATTTAAATGAATTTGCGTTAGTAGCATTAAATTTGTGATATTCAAAGTTTCTAAAAATTTCAGTTATGCATAATTTCATTTATACATCGTTTTATGTCAGTTTCTTCACGTTGCTTTACTGTATATATGACAGGTATTTGTAAGTAATATTACATTATTCGAATCTTTTATGAATAAAGTTAAATTTAGTGTTAAAATATTTAGAAAAAAATCCTTATGATTGAAGTAAAAGCTTAATGATCTGGAAAAAATATAAAAAAAGCATATCGATCTTTTGGTTCTTTTTCTTTCATACTGTTATATTTGGTCTATATCACTTTAGTCCAATCTCGTCTATTCACGGAATTCGTTATTACCACCGAGAATAACGCCATCGCAAGAACAACGGGAACTCGTGTGTCATTTATTTGGCTTCGAATGCTTTCGATAGGAATTGAAGAAAGGAAAGATATGTCACGAAGACGGGCAGAAGAAAGTGTTTTATGCGCTCCCAGAATTCCCATCGTCTAATATCTGCTCCGGGAAACTGCACTTGGGGACACAAGAGGAATATGTACAGCGGTAGAAAAGAGACAGAAAACAAAGATAAAGGAAAGCATGTTTTTTCAACCCTGAGAGAATTTCAATACTTCTAACTCGTATTGCGAGGGATACGCAAATAAAGAGAGAGTGCTATCAATGGGCAGCAGTTTTTAAGACACGAGGAAAATAGTAATAACAAAATACAAGTAAAGAGTAATGTTTTTTTTTCTTGATTGCTGTGATGCATTTCTTCACCAGTGTCTTTTATCAGAGGTTCAATAGTTCCAGTGAAATTTTGTTCGATTCCAGAAAAAAAATAAAGTGATGGAATAGATTTAAATGAAGATGGGAATAGTTTATTTATTTTTTATTTTTTTTAAATTTAATTTTATGATAGATAATTGCTCAATTGAACCGCAACTGAAATTTTCGCTAGCTTTTTGTTCAGATTTCGTGTTTAAAGAGAAAATTTGCTATTTGTAGATTAAATTAAACGGACTTATTTACTTCCCGTTTTAAAGGAACATCAGGTCGGCCTGCTTTTTGGCGGAAATTATAATTCGTAGTAAGGTCAGATGACGTCGATGAGACCTCAGCCTTCACTCCAGTCTCAAACTTATGATGTCGCAGCAGTTTAAGGTTATTTGACATTATACAACAGATTTTACGTACACCATGGTCACATTTATAACGGGTCTTCTTTTAAAATGGGTTTCGAAACCTCTATGCTCAGAAATCAGATCAGGCCGAAGTATCCTTAAGTAAAACAGTAGAGGCGACTTTTGAGACAGAACATCTGTGTAATTAAGTTTATTTAAAACATTTTAAAGTACAGTTAAAACGTATATAGTCGTTTTTCCTTTGTCCCGATTAATTTCCATTCAATTTAATGATAAAAATATGTCTTTATTTTCTTATTCCATTCACTATTATAAAATATCTTCATACCGTCATAAGTACTCGACAGTGCGTCATCCACATTCAATTTCCGTTGCATACATCATTCCTATCTGAGCTCAAAATTATAATGCATGTCTTCACTTTTTCCAAATAATATATTGAGCCAAATGGCAGATAATTATTCGAGAGGAGTCTAGATGTATTCCTAATCTCCTATAGAGTTATCAGTCGATTCATTGATGAGATACGGGAGCTCGAGGTAAGGAACATTAACGGTATTATAATTAGAATGCAAAAACAAACCAAACGGCTCTATAAACTATAGAATATATTTTTAAGCAAAATTAAAATTTGAGTGTTTCCTAGCAAACTGAGGTAAAAAGAAAAATAAGCTATAGAGACTATTGCAATAGCTATAATCATTTTAATTTAGATCTATTAGAATAAACTGATCTAAAATATCGTAATATATCCAATAACAAGAAAAAGATTTTATTGTTATGTTTTCTTCGATATAATTTCAAGTGTGATGAAATTTATATAAATGGTTACTCTCTAAAGAAAGCTAATTGTAATTACGTAAAGTATCAACATTAAGCATTGCTCAATCATTTAAAATTTAGCAATTTTTCATTCGTTAAAATATTTTAAAATTAATTAATATTGTTTGATTTTATATAAGCACAGCAATAGAAAAAATCAATATGAAATCTTGATTAAAAAGTAGACCTATGCCACAATAATGTGTGCTTATAATCGGCAGTTTATTTCATTTTGATCCAAGATTCCCAAACATGTGCCATTCATGGCATGGTAACCGCCTGTTTTAAACTCTATCAAGTAGAGCTTGTTCTTGGTGAAGAAAGTAATTTCCAGGAAGCTCCCACAGACAGATTAAAAGTTACATATTTCGTGCGTGGCGAAATCTTAAATGATGTCATTAAATCAGTAATTTCTAGTATGTCCAGAACATGTACTGCTGTAATTGCAGCAAAGGATGGTATTTCGAAGTACTGAGAATGTACGAAAACTGTATTATTCTTTTGAAATTTTTTTTGTTGAGAGTTAGGGAGGAATATAAATAACTGACAGTCTGGTACATTTTTTTATATATTTTTCATGTACTGTTAAATTTATAATTTACAACTTTATGTTTACAAATTGCTATGCGGTGATTTAAAATAATATTTATGTTTAAACAAAATCATTTCCATTTCAAATTAATTATTTTTGAAAACTCCACACATACGAAAAAATATAGGGTGGAGAGCTTTCAGTTGCCACAACTGTACATAAAATGTTTATTAAAATTCGTTTGTTCTTGTTGATTTAAAAAGTGAAACTGTGTACAAGAATGAAAGAGTGAGTTGGTGAGATAAAGAAAAAAATAACTTTTCTGATTTAAATCGCTTTGTATAACAGAAAACCAATTTAATTGACAAAAGGTTTCATTCCAAAAAGGGATCTTTCCAATGATACTTTTTATACCATCCTTTTCATTAGCAACCAATTTCAAGTGATTTCGAACTATTTATTTTGAATAATGGGTAGCGTGCTTGATTTAAATTGGAATTAATGTTTTGAGGCTAATAAATAGTAAAGCGTAAGCATTATTATGAAAAGTATTGTTTTATAAATTGTTTTATGTATTTCCGAAAGCTCAATAAATTTCCCATCCGTGAACAATAGAAATGATAATAGGACGAATATTATCTTTTGATTCAACATTCCAATTTGTTTGGAAGCTTTCTTTTCCATTGTTCTTGCTTTTTATTTCTTTCGAAATCAATTTCATTCTGCAATTATTGTGGTTTATTTTTAATAAACGGGAAGCAAGTGAGTTCTTTAATATTGTAAAAATAGGTATATAGTAATAGAAAGAATAAAAGCAAAGATGTTCTGTTTTTAATATAACTTTGATGTCTGTCAATGAATAATTCATTTTCAATCAGACAATACAAAATTCACTGCATATATTTCAAATATAATAGCCGTTAATATATATTTATTAATATTTGCTGATATCTTTTTCCTAAATCTGAAAATATTTCAATCAAGCACCTTTTTAAGGGGGTGTGAAATTCATATTAGCTCTAATAAATTCATAATAAACTAAAATGCAATAATAGGAACGAACTTATAAAAATGTATTGAGTCCATTAATTTTACGACGTGAAAAAAGAAGTATCAATTAAAATCATGCATGAAGAACTCTTCTTTGAACTTTTAAAAGGTAGAAAATATCAGTATAGCCGGGATAATTTATTTAATTCGTTTTAGTAGGTCTTTCAATAAAAGATTACGTTTCCTTGCTTTAGTCCTTTTGCAAACCACCAGAACTGAAATTTTTGCGATTTTTTTATACAATCAAATCATGTAAAATAATTTATGATGAAAAACAAAAAGTAACAACAAATCTTACCAATCGAATTAATACATTACTTGCATATTTATACATGAAATCGCGATTTCAATAATATATTTCGACAGCAGAAACATAATTTATTTTTACCATGTTCCAATGTAATAATAAACTCATTCGTATGATAAAGACTGCGCATCCCATCTAATATCTAATTACACGATAACTAACCTTTTGCTGCGAATTCACTTGCTTTTTCTTCATGTAAGATGCGACAGACTCCTTTTGGATATTTATTAAAAATATTGATCTTCAGGGAGTATTTCATTTAATATTTTATCCAGTATATATTTTCAATATTCATGCAGCATAGTCTCAATTATTCGAAATAAACGTAGATTTCCAACGCCAGAATATGTAAGTAATATTAAACAAGGAAGAGAACTTTGATAAAATTTCATTTGTATTGACTGTAAATTAATAGTGTTTATTTATAAGCGGCATAATTACTATGTACTGAAAGACCATGTTGACTTGTGTATTGCGTAGGCATGCATGGGATGAATCCTTCTGTATACTAGCTATGATATATGAAAACGAGTAAAATTATTAAAATGGATGTATAGAAACAAAACTTTAGATGTTTATGATTAAGTAATTAAGCCTACAAGCAACAGTGATGTTTGACATAACTCTCCGTATCTGACTTCTTCTTGCTGTTCAGATGATATTTAAGCACTTCTTTCATCAATAAATGTCGTTTACGCGTATTAGTTACCATTCATTTTAACACTCATTGTACCCATAACATCTGTTTATCAGTTCTTCCATTAAAACACCGGATGATTTTTCGATTAGACATATAATCAAACAGTGCATAAGCATAATCACTTCGACTCTGATTACTAGACAGAGGGATGCAGCTAAAAGTAAGGCGTAAGATGGGTGTAAAATTTTTTTTGAGATGCAAGAGGAGACAATTCCATCTTATACTTACACTTTACCGGACTGCTACATTCTTTAGTCTATATTGTTATTTTCTTTTTTATTTTTAGGTATAAATCAGGCTTTGAATTAGAGTGAAGATAATTTCATTCAACTACGTTTTATCTTCTAAAAACATTCCTTTCTTCAAAAATTGAGCTATTTTCGATGAAAAATCCTTTTTTATTCGACAATTTGCCTAGAATAAGATCTAGATTTGTTTATATGAAAATATATTTCATGATAACAAATTCGATATGAATGCTAATGATTCAATAAAATGATTTTCAGATAAGATTTATTTCTATGTTTCTTCTAAATTTCTTACTTTTTTTCCATATGTTTTAAAGAAGATAACAAAATCCATACAATACATTACCAGGGACCTCTACAGCCTAAACAATCCCTGCTTCCCTCAACTAATTACAGCTAAATCCTCTCCATGCAAACCATCGACAAAAAAAATCCACTTAAAATGGCCCCTAATTTAATTCCACCTGCTTTAGAATTCTTTCTCTCAAATGAACAGACTCGTAATATTGCTAGACCTTACCTAAATTCTTTTATATTCATATTAGCATCACTTCTACTTTCTTAAAGGGTGGTGTCCACGACCAAAATTGTTAAAGGTAGAAAATGTAGATGAATATTAAATTGTCAGAAAAATATTGAAAATCATTCAGAAAACTCAAGTATATCACTGCAAAATGATATTATCATTGAAGTAGGTATTGAAATATTAATACTTCTGCAAGATTTAAATGTAACACAATTTGTGTAAATCATCAATGGGTAGACTGGTAAGAAGTTTATAATGAGGGTTTAGCTAGTTGGGATATTTTTGTCAGAAATAGCAATGTGTTTCTCTTTGTGGTACTTGAATAAATTTTTTCAGTTGACTGCGTAAATTCATGTTTTTTTCTGACATCAAAAAATATATCTAATAAAAAAGTCAAAAGAAGGACATATGATTTCAAATAAAATGCTTTAAATGAATATTGTGTTTGGTTTCAAATGTTGTTGCAAATTGCAATTCATCAAGAATAAGTAAAACTAGGTACTTCAAACCAAAATTGGAATTTGCTCTGTTTTATAAATTAGTTCTATAAGCTTTAAGAAATCCCTTTGAAATGATTGAATATCACGTTTGATCTTTATAACTGCTGTATGTGCTTAGGTAATTCTAGAACGTCTCTTGAAAGAACAAAATGATTGGGCTGTCTGTTCAAACGGCCGCTGATGTTTGAAAGAGTGGGACTACTGCCTCGTGTAGACTCTTTTGTTCTCAGTTTCTCGCAAGTTTTTAAGTTTAAGAGTAGAGGTCTTTTTTTTTGTAACTTCTGTTGTTACCCTTTATTTCTAAAGCAGACATTGGTTATGTTTTTAACATATATAGTTACCGAGATATAGAGGATCCTCTCAGCCTGCAGTAGCGTTCTGGCGTGTAGAATCAGTTCCTTCCTGGAGACCTCTATGGGAATGTGTTCTTGAAGAGGTAGTTAAAATGGTTACTTGAAAAGTGGATAGAATGGATTCCTTGACTTTGTTTTTCAGTTTATTGTTAGATTTAACTCTAGTATTTTTTATTTTTATTTATTCATTTTTTGGCTATCTTTGTATGATCTTGATTTCCCTGTGTTCTCTGTTTTTTGTTTTGCTGCTACAATTGCATGCTTCTTAGTATTGTGTTAATTTATTTCTTTAATTTGTTTCTTAAAAGCAAACTATTTACTCACTAAATATTATTATTATAATGAAATATTTTTTGTTTTAAGTTTAATTTTGGTTTACTTTAAGGTACCAAATTTTCTTGTTGATTGTTTTAAGCTCAATTGGGAGGGCATGGTTCTACGTTACAAAAAAATCTGTTGTTGTGATTAATGGGTAGTTTTTTAGTTTCATGGGAAAAACAAATCAAATTTCAACATCGGAGTTTTTAGTGTGTGAGTGGTAAGCATTAAATCTCATTATTGGGACAAATATTCAAGGCATAATAATAATACGATAGAGATGGTAGCGGAGGTTAAGAAAATGTATCCAAATCAAGAGTTTATCGGTATGAATTTGTGTAGTTGTATTTTGAAATCCGTCTGTATCTTTCTCATGCCTTTTAATGCTACTGTCTAGTTGTATGATAATATCTGTAAATAATGCTGGACAATAAGTAGTTAACACAATATAAGAAATTAATTGCATTTAATTTAATACGATAATCTTGTTTTAAATATTGAGAATGTTGCAATCTATCAAAAATCATTTCTAACCTGGTTCATCTATCCAAAACAAAATATTTTATATTTAAACGCAAATATAAAAGATAAGAACACCTGAAATCTTAAGATACCCAAACATCGAGAAGGTAAAACTTTTTTTTCTTGATAAATCATACTTTTCTTTATTAAATGCAGATTGTTATTATCATCCAGAGTACAATCCGTGAACAATGAAACTTACGTGAACAAAATAATTCATTTATTGGCTAGGTTCAAATACACATAGGAAAACAAAAAAGAAACAAGGAAATTATATCTGTCGGCTTTCTTTAAAACAAGTGTTTGATGCTCTCACAGAATTCCCGCGACAATATCTGCTTGACTAAGGGACCAGAGGGGTGTAAACAGCGCACAGTGATTCAGAGCATCAATGCTTACGAGAGAAAACAAGTGAAAAAGAAGATAAGTAAACATGTTTGTTGACTCTGAAAGAATTTCAATACTTGCAGGCTGGAACTCAACTTCGAAAGGTACTACTATCCTCGACGGAGAGACACTTTTTTAAGTACGGAAAAAGCATTAGGAAAAATATGGTTAATTAATAAATTGTAGTCTTATACCCTAGGGATGCAATGTGCTTGTTCAGCAGTTTTTAAAATCTTTTAGTGGGTGCTGTTTTAGAAAACTAAGGTTTTAAATTACAAAAATATAATAATTGCAGAATTAATATTTAAAAAAAAAGTATACCTGAAGAATAGCGATTTATTTATTTGGACTTTATAACTGAGACACTATCAGTAGAAAAAATGGGGTTTACAGATATTTTTGAACGGTATAAGTAAAATGAAGCTTATTATTCCCTTCTGAGATTTACCTATTCTGTTTAAACAATTAAGTAATTTGTCTTTTTACCAATCCAGCATGTGACTCGTGACGGAATGTAACAAAGGGAACAGCAGCAGTAGTTTCAAGACTTGAAAGTCAAACATAGCGATTATTTACCAGGAGAATTTGTTGCATACGAGTACAACTAATTTAGCTTAACCTGTTTCGGAAAATATTAAAATGTCTTTTTCATAAATTTGTTTCACATAAAAATTCGTTTCATTATAATAATATCTCATAGCAAATTGTTTCTCAGAAAATAAAACTATCAGTTAGTCAAATATGACATTGCACAGGAGAAAATTCATAGCATTAAAATAACATCAGAACATTTAAAATAATTTCAGTAGGCATTAAATTTGCATTCGGTGTCTTGTATTAGGGTCAGTTCTTATTGGATTAGTGAAAAATTCATTATTCTTTAATTTCAAAATAGACCTGTCCGATGATAAAACAACAGAATTCAATAGTGTTACAATTGTTTCATCCCCTGGAAATGTCTCTCTGAGAAGTCTACCTAACGTTATCTTTTTTTGCTTGCTTCATTTTTTATGAAGTACATTATAATGAGTTTTATTGTTCAGCAAAGGTTGCAATTCTTTAAAGTCTTTGCTTGCTCTTTATAAATCAAGGTATGATATATTTTAAGGGTAGACATTATCTGTTTGTCTATATATGGGTGCTCGACCGTGTAATCTCTACAGGCAGGCTACATAAATGGAATTTCAGTATAAGGCCTTGACACCATAATTGCAGATATATTAAAATTCCAAAACATAATCAGTCAAAGAGGAATTGGTAGTAGCAGGGGTGGTGAGCTTCCCGCACAAGGTCTAGTGTAGGACATACCAAATCAGTCAAATGTGAGATGGTAATGACCAGTTTAATATCATTATACGTTCAGCTTTAAAATTGCTTTCTTTGTAGAAGTATACGACTAATTTGATGAAGACCTCATGGTTGGAAGTCAAGAAACTGTTTCCATTTTTAAAGAAAAAACGAACTGATTTTGTTTTGCAGAGGTCTAGAATTTTTTGAATTTCTTTAACATTTATTTACATACGTGATCTATAATATTTATTGAATTGTACTGAATTACTCAAAACTGGCTTTCTTAAATATCTACTTTAAACAATGTTTTTTAAGTAAATGTTTGTCAAAACAGGTTTGCCATTTTAATATACAGTTTCATGAAATTAATTTTTTTATTGGCTCTAAATTATTTATTCATTTAATATTTATATTCTTTGCTACACTGTGAATTCGACTTTAATTTTGTGTAATTTCACAGGAAATATGAAAATTCTGTTCAACACACGCGTTGGTTCTCTTTTCGGTACCAAAATTTTGAGAAAACTGGTATCGCCTTAAGTATGTACAACAAATTAGATTGTACAAAATTTCAGTCAGGTTATTGTTAGTACTAAAAGAAGTTTTCTTTTTTTTTTCAAAGACTGGCTACATGAAAGCATAAGCTTAAAAATTCTTTTCAGATATCAAATTTATAGATGATATATATTATCTTTATGATATTCCTATTTTGTGAAATATAATTTGTTTCACTACTTGTTTATTGGATTTAGTATAATTTTTTATGCACAAAATAATCTCAAATGAAGTAATGTAAGAATTTTTGGTAAATACAAGCAGCAAAAGAGATTTTAGGCCCCAATGCCTCTTTGAGCTCACTCATCTAATGAATGAAGCTCTATTCTAATAAAACTATCACAAAAGATATATATCATCTATAAAGACGATATCTAATTAACACAATCTTTAATGAACTGTCTGATACACCATCAATTGCCGAAACATCATAAAAT
>BGPR01000755.1:148964-232869 GCA_013235015.1 Araneus ventricosus
CTCTTGCGCCTTCCTTGGGAGAAATGAAGGCCTGGAGTGTTTCGTGACCCCCTCGTGCTTACCCCTTAGTTTAAGGGTTACCGAAAGAATTTCAACCATTATCGATTTCTCCGCCAAACACATTATCATTCGCGCCGAATGCCGCAGAATAACTAGACGGAGATTCCAGAATATTATTCTTAAAATATTGGCCGTTTTTTCTGTGCTATTAGGGTACTTTACTCGCGTGACTCTTTTGTTTCTCGAAGTTTCTCGCAAGTTTTTAAGTTTAAGTAAGTTTTTTTTTGTAACTTTTGTTGTTACCCTGTATTTCTCAAATAAGACATTAGTTATGTTTTTAACATATGTAGTTACCGAGATATAGAGGATCGCATCACCAATTCATGCGTATTGTTGCCCATCTTTGCGACTCAGTTGTCACTGAACAACAATTCCGATTTTCAATTTTTTTTTTGTAACTTCTGTTGTTACCCTTTATTTCTAAAATAAGACATTAGTTATGTTTTTAACATATGTAGTTACCGAGATATAGAGGATCTCCCATACCAAGTTTTGTGGCGTTCTGGCGTGTGAATCAATTTCCTTCCTGAGACCTCAATGGGAGGAAAAATGACTGGAATTGATTCCTTGAAAAAGTGGATTAAAATGGATTCCTTGTTTTGTTTTCGGTTGTATTCGATTAACTCTGAGTATTTTTATTTCTTTGCTTATTCATTTTTGGCTATCTTTGTATGATCTTGATTTCCTGTGCTCTCTGTTTTTTGTTTTGCTGCTGCAATTGCATGCTTCTTAAACATTGCCTTCAATTTATTTTTTTCTAAATTTTATTCCTTAAAAAACAATTTTTTTCCTAAATTTTACTCTTTAAATATTATTGTGTATCAATAAAAATATTTTTTGTTCTAGTTTTAAGTTTAAATTTTGATTCCTTTAAAATTTTTCTATTTTTTTCTTGTTGATTGTTTTTAAGCTCAGTGGGAGGAACGTAGTTCTACGTTAAAAAATCTGTTGTATCATTAATGTGACCGTTGGTTTTAGTTTCATGGGAAAAACAAATCAAATTTCAACACTGAGTTTTCAGCGTGTGGAAGTAGTAAGTATTAAATCTCGTGGTGGGACAAATATTCAAAGCATAATATTAATACGATAGGAATATTATGGAAGTTAAGAAAAATGTATCCAAATCAAGTTTTATTGTGTAATTTTACTATGGTTATTATTTCGAAATCCATCTGTATTTTGTGCTCGTGTCCTTTTAATGCACTTGTGCTGTCCAGTTGTATGATAATATCTGTAAATAATGCTGGACAGCTAAGTGATTAGCACAATATAAGAAAATTAGTGCATTTACAACTTAACCGATAATCTTGTTTAAATATTGAGGGGAAATATTTGCAATCTGTCAAAGATCATTTAAAATTTCTCACACAGGTTCATCTGTCCAAAACAAATACTGCATAAAGATCTAAAGACACCTGAAATCTTAAGATACTTCCAAACACATCAAGAAAGGTAAAAATTTCTTTACCATTCTTTCCATCAAATCATCTTTTCTTTTATTAAATGCCGATTGTTATTATCATCCCAGAGTACAATCACGTGAACAAAATAAATTTCATTTATTTGGCTTCAGACGGTTCCGATACACATAGGAAAACAAAAAAGGAATAAGTATATCTGTCGGCTTTCTTAAAAACAAGTGTTTGATGCTCTCACAGAATTCCCGCGACCCAATATCTGCTTAGAGAAATGGGGACAAGAGGGGAGTGCTCGAAGCAGCGCACAGTGAGTTCCAGGGCACCAATAACACGAGAGGAAAACAGAGTGAAAAAGAAAAGATAAGTAAAACATGTTTGTTGACTCTGAAAGAATTTCAATACTTGCAGCTGGAACTCAACTTCGAGAGAGTACTTACTATCGACGGAAGACACTTTTTTAAGTACGGAAAAGCATTAGGGAAAAATAATAATAGTTAAATTAATAAATTGTAGTCTTATACACTAGGGGTGCAATGTACTTGTTCAGCAGTTTTTAAAATCTTTTTAGTGGTGCTGTTTTAGAAAAACTGTGTTTCATTACAAAAATAATAATTGCGAAATTAATATTTTAAAAAAAATTATACCTGAAAATAGCTGATTTATTTGTTGGACTTTATAACGAAAACTATCGGCATGAGAGAAAAATGAAGTTTGCAGGCTATTTTAGACAGTATAGTAAAATGAAGCTTATTATTCCCTTCTGAGATTCACTATTCTGTTTAAGCTTTCCAATTAAATAATTTGTCTTTTGCAATCGCATTGACTCATGACGGAATATAACAAAAAGGAATGTAGACGGCAACATTAGTTTTCAAGACTTGAAAATTTTTATTTAATTTATTTTACCAGGAAGGAAATTTGATGTTGCATGAAATTATCAACTAATTTAGCTTTAACCCTGTTTCCGGAAAATATTAAAATGTCTTTTTCTCATAAATGTTGTTTTCATATAATTCGCTTCGTATAATAATATCCTTCGTCCTTAGCAAATTGTTTCTCAGAAAATAAAACTATAGACTTAGTCAAATATGATATATTGGAGAAAATTCATGTATTAAAATAACATCTAATTTTCAATCGGCTCTAATTTCGATGGGCATTAAATTTGCCTTCGGGGTCTTGTATTGGTCGGTTCTTATTGGATTAATTGAAAAATTCATTATTCCTTTAATTTACAAAAGAGACATGGTTCTGTCGTCAGTACAACTGCTTCATCTGGAAATGTCTCTGAAGTATACCCCTAACGTTATCTTTTTGCTTCATTTTTTATGGAATTTCATCTTAATGGTGTCTTACAGTTCAACAGGGACCTGTAATTCTTACAGTCTTTGCGGACAATCAGGAACTTTCTTTAATAAATCGAAATTTTTGATAAAATGCATTCAGAGGTAGACTGTTTGTCTATATGTGTGGGTATTCGATAACTCAAAATCTCTACGAGCTACACAAATGAATTTCAGTATAAGGCCTTGACACCATAATTGCGGATATATATTAAAATTTCAAACCTAATCAGTCGAAGAAGTAGTACTAGCATGGTGGTGAGCTTTCGCACAAGGTCATGCTGCACCAAATCAGTCAAATGAGAGATGTCCGAAATTCCTATTCGATTGTCTTCATTATGTGATTCAGCTAAAACCGAAACGCGCTTTTTTGTAGAAGTATGCGACTAATTTGATAAGGAACACCTCCGCTGATTAAAACGGGAAGTCAGAAACTGCTCTCACATTTTTTTAAAAAACGAACTCATTTTGTTTTGCAAAGTCTGGAAGATTTTTTTTAGATTTCTTAAACATTATTACACTGCAACTGAATCTATAAAATTTATTGAATTGTACTGAATTACTCATAACTACAACTTTCAATTTTCTTAAATATCTGCTTCAAAAAATGTTTTCTAAGTAAATGTTTTACATCGAAAAACAGGTTTGCCATATTAATATACTGTTTCAAAGAGAATTAATTTTATAAGTTGGCTCTAAAATTATTTATTCATTTAATATTTATATTCTTTTGCTGCACTGTGAATTCGACTTTTAATTTTGCAATAATTTCTGAAATATAGAAGAATTTCGATTCAAGTTCAACTTTTACATAATTAGTTCTCTTTTCAGTACCAAAATTTTGAGAAAACTGAGCTGTCGCCTTAAGTATGTGCAACAAATGAGTTGTATAAAATTTCAGTCCAGATTATTGTTAACTAAAAGAAGTTTTTCTTTTTTTTTCAAAAAACTGCAGCTACATGAAAGCATAAGCTTAAAATTCTTTTAAGATATCAAATTTATAGATGATATATATTATCTTTATGATATTCTATTTTGTGAAATATAATTTGTTTCACTACTTGTTTATTTAGTTCCAAACTAATTTTTTATGCTCAAAAATAATCTCCAAATGAAGTAATGTAAGAATTTTTTTGGTAAAATCTACTTTTAACAACTTTGTTTATAGCTTATTTCGCTCATAGCATTTTTTTTAACTTTTTCTCGACAATTCATAATTTCACATTTTTTAAAACATAATTTATCAGCAACGCCACGCATTATTATGCACTCTGCTATTCAATGACGCTTGATTCTTAAGCCCGGAACTTAAAATCTTGCATTTGAATAGAACAGCAGAAATATTTATTTATAAATATTTGCTTAGAGATTTCTACAAGCATGGGTTGAAAGTATGATTGATGTTTCACATTAAAGTTCATTCATCTGCTTACAGCTATGATGATTAGAAAACGAATTTTTGAAAAGAAGTTTTTATTTTATTATTATTTAAATCACGTTTCAGTAAATCATTGAAAACCATTTAATTGTAGAAAGTGTTTCCTAATGATTGCAATGAAAACTAAATTTTTTCTTCAAACACTGAATTTTGAGCAAAAGTTGTTAACTATCATATCATTTCAAGCTCTTCCGACTGATCTATTTCGAATAATGGATATCTTGCTTGAATTAAACAGCAATTAATGATTTCATGCTGATTGTACGAAGTTAATTTCATTCTGGCGATTTTTATTTTTAAATCAAAGCTACATGCACTTTAGAAAGGTCGTTAAAATTCTTATCAATGATCAGTATATACCAATCACAAGAAAAATTCGTATTCAATTCATCTTTTCAGTTCGCTTCGAAGTTTTCAAATTCTTAAGCCATTTGCTTTAACTTGTCGGTTGTCCGATTTTTTTTCATTTTTTTGTGAATTAAAAAAGTCGAAATGAAGGATGAGTTAAACAGTTTAAATTACTTATTCGAATTAATAAAGGGAATTTAACAATAACTTTTTTCGAATAATTAAATCTATCAAGTAGAATGACATATTTTTTATGCCTCTTTTACCATAGAAGTTCATGCCTTGTATTTCTAGGATATGTTTTAGCCAACTTTTTTGTACTTGGAATAACTAAATAATCTCCATGTATTTGAATGAAAAATTAATGGTCTTCAATTAATTTATTAAATAACCCAGAGAAAATTCTTTGTGTGTAGTGAGATTTCGATTTTCTTAAAATGAATATTTTTTATCAAAAATATGAACGTTAAATCAAACCCGTAAAAGCACGAGGCGCTGTTAGAAATACTCCAAGCTAATTAGAATTTTAAGTACATTTATAATGTATTTTAACATTTAATGAATGTTTAGGAATTTGTTTTTTATGATATTCTATTCTTAATTTCTTTACAGTATTGTTTTCAGCACACCAAGTTTTTAAGATATTTTGTATCCATATTTTTGTCAGAAAAGATATTTGTCTTTTAGCAGTATAATAAAAGCATATTTCATTTTTTTTATTTTTTAATATCTACTACTTCATAATCTTTAATATATTTCATAATTTATTGTAATAAATATGGTGGATTCTTGAAATCAATATCTTTCCCTCAAAATCACATCTATATATAGCCACTCGTGTATACTCAAAATTCAATTAAATTAAACGACTAACTGTAAATTAAGTTATGAAAATATCAAAATAGTCTATTGTCATTGAGAACCACATAAATATATAAAATTTGCAAACTCCAGCATATAAGAAAATGAGAGAGAATCGGTATCAAAATCCTTCCATTGCTATCATAAAACAAGTCAGATTAAATAAAAACGTGTAAAAATACCTTAAAACGAGGAGATATTGTGATAGAATGAATGTGTGTCAATGCAGCTTTTTATGCACAGTTGAATTCTGCTTCTTTGCAGCGGAAAGTAGAAATTTTTTGGAGAACACTCAAATAACGTTTATAAACTGTGCTGGCGTAAACTGCTCTGTTAGTAAATAGAGTGCACATGTGTGCAAAAAGCCCTATCGGCGCATTTTCACTTCAACTCAGCAATTTTATTATATTGTGAATCATTTTTTCTCGCTAATTTCAAAGTGATACTTTTTAAAAGGAGGCAACAGGAATTTCCGTACAGCTATGCATTCTAACTACAGATTGTTTATTTGTTATAATTCGTAGTTCGATTGTTATAAGTCGTAGTATGTATAATTTAGACATTTTTTTGTTAAACATTAAGACTAGATATTGCCATGTCATCTTCATTACTTCGTATTTCATTTAGTCACCTATTTTTTCTACTATTTTTAAAAATGAAGGTATGAAAATGCTGTTTATTCATGAGAGTTTTTATTAATATTTCGCAGGATTTTAACTTCAAAATAAGTTCCGCTAGGATATAATTTCAAAAGAAAGAAATTATAATATATATGTTTAGAGTTTTGCGCATTTCTAAGCCCTGATCTTCATTCCTGTTATGTAATTTGATGTATACCAATTTTTTTTATCATTCTGTCATCTTTGCGTTATACTTTCGGAATGTAGCTGAATGATTTTTATGTCGTCTGCGAATAACACTTTTTGAGTTGATGATTAAATTACAAAAAAAAATCCGATACACACACTGTTTTATTGCTTTTTCTAGGAAATGTCAACTCATCTAACGCGCAGGTAAATTATGCATAATTTCGGCTTTTGCATTAAAGTTCAAATTTTAACAAGGGTTAATGGCTGGAAGTTAGCAGCGCACTAGCGAAACATGCACAGAGCTCCTAAAGTAATATTTGTCTGAATGCGATTCGTAAAATCTGAAGTTTTATTGCCTTTTTTACTTTCTCGTATACGAAATATGCAAAGAGAAAGTATTGTAATCGTCAAAAAATTCGAACTCGAGATTTTGACGAATCTCCACGTTTTAGATCTCCCTGAGTCCGAAAAAATAAATTTTGGAATTATGTCGGTCTATCTGTGAACACGATAACTCGAAAACTATTACAGCTCCGGGGTGAAATTTTGTGTGTTACACATAATTTGTAGCTTTCTATCAAATTTTGGACAAGATCCGTCTACGGGAAGTCTGTCTGTGTGTCTGTCCGCGTTCATGTCAAATCTATAACTCAAGAACTTAAATAGAAAGATGGATAAAATTTGGTACACAGTCTTATCATCAGGAATGAAGGTCCGTATAACATTTTGAGCCAAATCCGTTAAAGGGTTGACTGTTTGTCTGTCTGTATAATCGCATACTTCTGAACGCCATAACTCCTAAATACAACTACTTAGAAAAATGAAATTCGGTATGTGATATTCTAATCCTAATAGTAGATCTGCGTCCAATTTTCATTTCAATCGGTTTAAAAAAAGAAGTTCAAATTGCATATTAGATTTTCTTTATCTAACAAGGCCAAATTGCGTATTGGCCTTGCTTTCGAAATCGCGCTCCTACTAATGTACCTCCTTCGACCTCCTCGCGCGCCAAAAGAAAATTTGGATAGTCGTGGCATTCTAGATAAGGTTCGCAATTTTTATTCGCGCGGGGAGGGGAACTGACACGTTTTTGGTAAGTATACGAGAAAGTTTAGAAAAGATATATATATATATATATTATTAGGAGAGATATACAATATTCCTTAACGACTCCCGTTGGTTAAGGAATATTAAAGAGCACAACAAGCATAAGATTCGCTTTTGACATAAATACAACCAATATTATTAGATATACAATGGAACGAGAAAAGTCCCTACCAGACATCAGGCATGAATAAAAATAAAATACTTGCTAAAATTTCCACCGTCTATCCCGGTGATCCTGAGTGTTATTATTCCCGTCTACTGTTACGTAAATAAAAATCAATTACTGAGAAACTGCTTTAACATTACAAAATTGGTTCATCATGTCAGATGCGAGGATAATTAACACTACTAACTCATTTTTAGGTTGAAATGAATTTTCACTAAATGTAAAGTCTTTAAATTGCTATTGATGATAAACAAAAAAATTAATAGATATTCACCTCTTTAAATCTTGCAATAAAATTATTGAAAAGTCCTGCCTGAAAACTTGTATGAAATTCAGATTCCCTGAAAATTCATTAGCTTTATGGCCAAACATAACATTCTAACGAATTCAACTTTTCAGCCTTTAATAGTTTAAACCGTAATAGGTCTTACAGGATAATGTTAATTCGAAGTCAGAAAATTTATGACGATGACAAAACGAAAGTTTAGTTAGTTAGCAGATAATGCCACATTTCCAACTCAAACAAATTTGCACGTATTCGTAATTAATAATATTTAGGGGCTTAAGGAATTTTTAAGTTCTAGTTGATATTTGGTCAGAATTTAATAATGTTCAGTGTAGAATGTTGTTGATGCATGCGTGTATGCAATATCAACTTATGTAAGGTTTCTATTTAAAATCGCAAATATAGAATTATCCATCACTTTTAATGAAAAAATCATATATACTTACTTAAAATAAAAAGCGTAAATATAGACTTTAAGTAATATATGCTTATGAGTAGCATCTACGGAGCATAAAATAAATTCATTAATTCTGTTGCCGGCCCCCCCCCCCCAAAAAATGTTCTTCAAAGTCGTTCCAAGTTTGTTTATCGACAAAAATAAACTGCATAATAACAGATTCACATCCCCTTTTAAAAGAATATCTTTTTCAAAAGAATGGGTTTAATAAGGGTACAGATAATGCCAAGGGAGTAAAACATTTATCCATGCAGGTACCCGAGTGCATAGTATTTTGAAAAGCCACACCTCGGTAATTAGGCTCATTAGTGTCCAGCGTCTCTTCTACTTCCTGCAAAAAAACGCTCTCCTTCCAAAATAACTAACTGAAACAGCCACTTGTACTGGACGATCGACTCAAGAAGCCTCCGAAGCAAGAATTAGCTTTCGAAAATCATTCAAAACTCCTAAAGAACAAGCAATTTCCATAATAAATGAAGAAGGCTTTTCCATTAAGAGCAGGGCCTAAAAATAAGTTTGAAAATTTTGTTTGCCCAACGCAGCAACAAATTTCATACGTGGTATTTGAAAATAGTTTTCCTCTTTTATCTTTTGGGGCTATATTTCAATCATATCAGAACTTTGATTAACGTCATGTGTTATTCAGAAGCAGCTAAAGAAGCAGCCGAAATTTAAGCTAAAGAATAAACATTTGGTTTTTATCTTTGGAAGCTGACAGCCGAGTTCGGGTTAAATTTTATTATATTACTAGCTATTATGCCCGGCGTTGCTCGGGCTTAAAATACTTTCATGTCTAATATTTTTGATGTAAGAAACCACTTTTGTATAGAAAATTACAATACCTAAAATTCTTTTATCGTCTGAAATGTTTTTTTAATTAAAATGAGAATATCAGTTGAACCAGACAATTTTTAAAAACCGCCGATAGCTAATTTTCTCCATAAGTTATTAGTATTTATTGCATAGGTACTTCAAATTTTGTTCATAAATCTTGCAATATATGAAAGATTTTAACGGATGTTTTGGGACAATTACATAGTAAATGTTTCATTGAGAAAAAGCGTTAGAGTAAATATGAATAAAAAATAATAAAATTCTTCTTCATCCAAAATTCTTCTAATGTGATCTAGCAATAGTTCTTATGCATTCTTGTTCTTCACCATTAAAAAAAGCGTTATAACTTGTAAATTTTATACACAATTTAATTTTTGAAAAATTATTAAAATGAGGGCAACGAATTGAACGGAAATGAAAGTTGTGTCATGAAATGTTAATTTTTTAAGCTTTTATTATGTGTAAAAATAATTTTTGTGCCATATACATATTTTCAAAAAATATCATAGTAAATGCCAAAATCTTGCTTAATTTCCAATTAACTGAAATTTTAATAAAATTTGGGGCTTTTAAAAGTTGACAGTACCATTGAACAGGTGGCTTTCCTTTCACAATGTATAAAAGACGCCTTCCACTGTAAAAAGTCCACTCTAGCTCTTTATGTAGAATTTAAGTCAGCCTATGATATAATTTGGATTAAGAGACTTATTCAGAAAGTGACAAGCATGGGAATTCGTGGTAAAATGTCAAAGTTGATAAAGACCTTCCTTTGTCAGAGACAGGCTAGGGTCAGATACAGATTTACTAATTCTAAATTCGTCCAAATGAGAAATAGACTACCACAGGGAGCTGTTAGTAGCTGCTCTTTGTTCAATATAATGATAAATGACCTTATTGAAAATCTCAAGAAAATTCATGCTGCTCAGTGTCTCGCCTTTGAGGTTAATATTTCTGTCTTTTCAACTGATCAAAACGTTGATATTTCAGGGGCTAATATAGATCAGGCCATGATTTACCTCGAGAAATGGTGCGATAAAAATCAAATGACTTCTAACACTGACAAAACAGTTTATCAGCTCTTTACTTTGTCAACCAAACAACACCTGACAACTGTGAAATATAAAATTCGTGACCTCTCTAGACAAGATTGTTTTAGATATATCTGCGTTGCTTTAGATAATAAATTATCGTGGAGAAGACATGCGGATGATAATGTGGAAAAAGGAGCGAGCAGACTCAGTCTTCTTAGAAGACTGTCCGGTGTTACGTGGGGCTCCTCTCCTGAAACTCTTGCCACTACATACAAAACATATGTAAGATCTGTCTTGGATTATGGAGGCGAGCTTCTGGCCACAGCATCTAATTATTGCGGCGACGAAGTGGATAGGGTTCAGAACAAGGCCCTCAGACTCATTAATTACTTCAGCTGCTTATTCTACGCCTATTACTGCTCTTGAGATCCAGACTGGTATTGAACCTATGAAGGTCAGGAGAGATAAACGACTTCTTAAACAATATGAAAAATGTAAAAGACTCCCTCTCAAACACTGGCGACAGTTATTGCCCGCAAATAAAATACTAAAAACTCACCAAACTTGCTTTTCCAAATCTGAGGAACTTTTGAATAAATACAATATCGTAGATACCATTCGTCAACCCCTTTGCCTTAGAGGAAGTTTTACTCCCACCCTCAGCATTCCACCATAAGTCCTCTCAATAAACCTACGAGATAAAAAAAGAGTGATGCCCTCCCTGCTGCCCTCAGAGCCTATGCTCTGGAGGCATTTCTACTAGATATGTTAGGGATAACTGGCTTCACATTTATACAGATGGTTCTGCTCAGGAAGATTGCATCACTGGTGCCGGTTTTTATTGTGAGAGGCTTTTTGAGGGTTTTTGTGCAGTGGGTTTGAATAATACGAACTTTGAGGCTGAAATAGAGACCATTATACAGGCGTCTCTTCGCCTGGCTGGTCTAAAAACTACAGGCATGCAGTTTTTCTTGTCGATTCACAGGCTGCGATACTCTCACTCTACTCTCTTTATAATAGTGATTCGGTATGTATAGGAGAAACCAGAAAAAAATATGTGAGCTAAACTGTTCTGGATAGACAGTACTATTCCAATGGATACCCAGCCATTGTGACATTCCAGGCAATGAGAGGGCAGATTCGCTATCTAAACATGGATGCAGCCTTCCACAACACCCTATTGACTTATCACATGACCAGGCTTATTCCACCATCGTAAGATCAGCGAGGAAATTTATACGAAAAGCCGAAGAGATCGACGATGAAGGTAAAATCTGGGACCGCTTACTTCATGATCCGGTCCCAATGGATCTCACTAGACTGATCTTTACTCCCAATTTTAGAATTTTAAACGGACATGACTATCTTCAGGGTCATCTTCATCGAATAGGAGTAAAAGAAAATCCTGAATATCCACTGGAGAGATTATGAATTTCAGACACTTGACAGTTTGTGCTACTTTAGCAAACACAAAATCTACATGTTTTACCTCCTGACAACTGTTATTCAAAGTCTAGTTTATATTGGGCTGCACGAAGGGAAATAGTTAATATGACCTAGTCCCCGACGTAATTAAAAAATATATACACTGAAGAGCCAAAACATTATGACCACCTACTCGATAACGCGTTGCGCCTCCCTTGGCCTTCAAAACAGCTGCAACTCGCCTAGGCATAGATGCCACAAGTTTTTGGTACGTTACAGGTTGTACCAAATGTCTAAACAGCGGCCACGCAAAGTCGAGATATTCGGACATGGTGGTGTTTGAGCTCTGAGCTGCCGCTCCATGACATCCCAAATGTGCTCCATCGGATTAAGATCCGGCGAGTTAGGTGGCCATGAAATTAAATGGAATTCATCAGTATGCTACTCGAACCACTCAAACACAATCCGAGCCTTGTGACATGAGGCGTTGTCCTGCTGGGAGATTCCATTTCCAGTTGGGAAGACAAACGCCATGTAAGGGTGCAGCTGATCCGCAATGATGTTCAGATAGTTCGCAGCTTTCATGGTCTGTTCTACCACAACTACGGGTCTCAGAGCCGCCCATTAGAACGTCCCCCAAAGCATAATACTAGAACCAGCAGCCTGTGTATGACCTGCTGTACAAGAACGGAGCAACTGTTCGCCTGGCAGACGGCGTACCCTGACACGACCATCGACGTGATGAATGAGAAATCGGGATTCATCCGACCAGGCAACTTTCTTCCACTCATCCTTGGTCCAATCTCGATGCTCCCGGACCCATTGTAGGCGTAGTTGACGATGACGCTTAGTCAACAGAGGCACACGAGTGGGACGTCTGCTGCACAGTCCCATATCCAACAGTGTCCGCTGAACTGTGTGTTTCGAAACACTTGCGCTTGTACCTGCATTGTATTGTGCTGTCAGCTGAGCCACTGTCTGGCGCCGATTTTGCTTTACCAAGCGGAACAGTCTCCGACGTCCTTTTTCTTTGATGACGCGTGGACGACCAATACCTTGGCGTCTACTGCTGGTGTCATCGTCATTTATCCACTGTGCATGAATACTAACAACGGCAGATCGTGAACAACCTACCAGTCGTGCAGTTTCGGTGATACTCGTTCCGAGTCTTCGGGCCATTACGATCTGCCCACTATCAAATTCGCTTAGATCAGCAGCCTTTCCCATCACTCGCAAAAGTAAGTGCAAGAATTCCTTACTTTCTCCAACAGCAGTTAAATATCATTCTCACTTTACCACGTTCCCTCCACGTCATCCAGACGAGTTCATTGAAAAATGTGGGGATGGTCATAATGTTTTGGCTCGTCAGTGTATACATAAACTGTTCATGTATATAGAAGGTGGTCCTTATAGGAGGATAAAAAAAATTGTAAATTTTCAACGATGCACCTATTTTTCCTACTATATAAAAAAATTACTGCATTTTTTCATATTTTTAAGTCAAGACTTAAAGGTCCCTACCAAAGCTGAAAATTTTTGAATTTCAAGAAAAATTAGAATGGAGCTAACTTCATTTAAATTAAATTTATTTATTAAAAGATATCGGCAATCTTAAAGATTTTCTATTTTTTACGCACTAAGCAAACCTATGAAACTAAAAAAGAATTACAATACAGCTGCCTCTAAAGACGTTAAAATAGATTTTCTTAGAGTATGGATTGTTGGCTTCTAAATTGCTTTACTAATAGCAACAAGCACTGCTTTTGCTCTTTGCCTTTTGCATGAAATTGATTGAACTCGTCCATCATTGTCACTCCACGGTCTGCTACATTATTTAAAACTTTTAATAAACCAACTATTGCTTTACTTTTATTGTAGGATTCGTATTCTTCCATTTTGTTCCATTATTTTGCAGAAACCCTAATGGTACATTGGCGATTTTAAAAGCTTCATTGTGTTAGTTGATATAAAATCATGCAGATTCTTTCAAAGGATTGCATCTGAATCAGTTGTGATCGCTTCAAAAGTTCGTCACTTCCTTCCGTTTTCAAAGCATCCACCATTTTCCTTTTCGTTCCTTAAGAAATATAGGCATCAAATAATGCAAGGGTAACAAGTTCCTCTTTACGCTTGAATTTAACGTTTTCGAAGTTGCCACCAGCAATTCTGCAGATTCCCTTGCAACCAAGTTAGTGAGACAAGTGGCAGTTAACATCCGCCGTTCCTACTACACCACTGCTTATTGACATCAGCTCATCATTTATGGGGAATTGTGTGTGTTGAGTAAACCACCTTATATTAGTATAGGACATATTCAACAAAAATTGACGAAAAATAACAATTTTCATAAATTTTTGAGAAAATTGTGATTTTTTGGAAGCCTGTGTCTCGGTCACTATTTAAGTTGCAGAGCTGATTTTGGGCTCAAACTGTGACAAATTTACTCTACTTTAAATTTGTGCAGGATAAAATTTTCTGTAAAACCAACCGTTCTGGAGATATTGTGAAAAAATTTAGAAAAAATCCAAAATTTTGATGTTTTGTTAAAGTGGCGCGCAGTGGCGCGCCTTGGTGCGACGAGCTCGAAAACTTGGATTTTACGACACGCGCCCAACACTAACAACATATCCAAAAATCAAAACTACTCGACCTTTTGCATACCAAAATGTACCATTTTACTGGACTATAGGGGAAGGGTTCATGTACTTTTTAATTTAGAACACTTGAAAATCTAGAAGTAAGAAGTTAGTATAGGAGTTATCTATACTTATAAAAGGCAATGTTTGCGTGTTTCTGTCTGTGTGTGTATGCGATGTCCAGACGAATCTATAACACTTACAGCCAAGAAATTTGGCAGAGAGGTAGTCATAATGGTGACTCAATGCACCAGAAACCCAAATTTTAATTTTTTTCTACAAAATTTTTTATTTAATATTTTGTGTTGTTTTTGGTGATTTTTCTCACTCATTTCTCAATAACATGGCTTCGAATAATTGTACTGAAAAACTGTTACACCATCCGAAAGAACAAATGATTTCTGTTCTAATTAAGTTTGTTTCGTACGTCTAACTTAATTTACTGAATTATGGGAATTTTTTAAAAAAAAATACTCACTTTAAAAAAATTATCCGGAATTCTTAAAGCTCTTTCATCCGACGTTCTAACAAAAATATCATTTTCAAATTTTTTTAGGTAGTAAATCAATTATTTTTCTCTGATTTAAAATAAGAACAGTTAAAATATATTATTTCTCCGATTTTAAATTAATTTATTTCTTGATGGGATCAGAGAATTTTTCTCGAATGCCGACAGTGAAGAACAACGCCGTTTCGCCCGTTTTCGCCCTGGCTACGCCATCTGGTGGGGGAAAAACAGCCTTGATTTATTCCCTTCTCTGGGCTCAGACGTAGAGCAAGCAATACCAGAACGTTCTGATTTGAAATCGTGAAATTATGAAATGCCAATGCTTTAATAAAGCAAATTTTATAGATATATATTTTTTTTATTTTTGATTAAAAATAAGCATTATGCATTCTGTACCTCAAAGCATGATTATAATAAAGATGTAAAAGTATGTTTTTTTTTTTAAATTAAGTTTTTTGCCGCCATTATCCGGCTAGCTTACAGGACGGCGGTTAAAATAAAGTTGAGCCATAGTTGAATTAAAATAAATTTATTGTTCACTCATCTACCACATAGAATTATTTTGGATTAACTAAGATTACATTATATTTAAGTTACAATATTCAACACTCTCCACATGCCCAGTTTTGTCCGTCTCAGTGAGAGGGCAAAAGGCACCTTCTCGTACGAAGTCTCAAGTCACTCTGTCTCTCGTTCTTCTCCGGAAAGTCAAAGGTCCTTGCAGCGCCATCCACCGGCAGTAGGGCGAGACAAAATGCCATTGTCACAAGTTCATTTCGTTATGAAGAAACGAAGTAATATCAAAGTAAAATTATTACAATGATATGCCATTATCGCGAAGAAAGATAAGCGGGAAACCAATAATGTGTATCTTTTGATTTTGTTTTCAAAACTTTTTTGTGTCATTGTAGGCGTTTCTTTCTTTTTCATTCCACTGGCAACGTCGTGCGCGTACTGCTAGTTTTAAATATATAGTTGACAATAAACTAAGTTTCGGGAAAATAGTAAAATAAAATGTATTATAATTTTTAGATGTATAACTTTTAGAATTGATTAGTTAAAATTTAAATTCTTAAACAAATTAGTCGAGAAGTGGGTGAGAAAGAAAAGACATTTTCTTTCTTTTTTCACCCACTGTCGCGAAACTTGCCAAAAAAGCAAGAAATTCGATGAGGTATATAAGGGGTTATTTACTAAAGCTATCTTATTTGTTTAAACTTTAGAATATTGGAAATTAGTTAGTGATCTAGTATTGGGAATATGATATTTATCGATAACATGCTAAGACTTGCAATTTCACCAGTAAACGCTTGAAAGAACATATTGTCTCGGGTAAATTAAGTGAAATTAATGGAAAACCAGTCTGTGCTGATTTTTTATTCTGAAACCAGTCTAAATTGATAACAACACAACAAATATCCCCTCTAAAATACTGAAAAATTTCGCAAGGTAACATTGAATTCATAAATCTAAAATACAAGAAAAAATTTAAGTGCAAAAATAATATTTCGAAACACCTATAGTAAATATTGAATTTGACAGTATCTGCAAATAACTTTTCATCCATAGGTACTGTGCCTGCCATGTAATCACTTCCTTTTCATATATTTTAAAAAAGAGAATTTAAAGTTTCCCAAGCTGTCGAAGGAGATATTTGCTTTATATTTGGTGAGATATGTGAGCTACTTACACGCGAAAAAAAGACGAAAATTTTCAGTTTACCTTGCATGTATTGAAATATTACGTTCTTAAAAATAACCTATATGGGAACACATTCTATCAATCTATAATTTATCAAAAAATACTTTAGGTTGAAGGTATCTTTATTATCTAGCTTTTTTTCAAGAACCTTTGCGAATTTCTTTGCATTTAGTGTGGAAACTAAATGGTTTTTATCTCTTTGAAAAAAAATTCACATGATTTTTAATACGAACTAGAATCTTTGGATTCGATTCTTATATACCAGGCATGGGGAACATGCGGTCTTATCTGTTATTTACAATTTTGTCGGCCTGTCTGTCTGCCTGTCACAAGAACTCCTCCTAAACGATGTACCGTAGCGACATAAAATTTGCACGCGACATTCTAGAGCACAATTCTAGGTCAACAGTGCTATTTTCAACTTTCAGAGTTATTAGTTCTTAAGTTATTTAATTAAATAACGAAAATTAGCCGCTGTTAAGCCTAATGCTTAGAAGTTTTTCGCCAATAACTTCTGAAATATTTATTAGACAACAATTATTTTTATGCCATTTTAAAGAGCAGAAAATTATCTTTTTAATAATATTAATTCCATTGGGATAAAGTGTTTTCTCTTATTGTTATGAACTTTTTAAAATATATTTTAACGCAATTTTTAACAATGCTTTCTATTCTTATAATATTAAATTCAGAACAATTACTGTTTATCAAATCCTTCTTTCATGTGTTTCATTAACAGAGGTAGAAAAGAATGTGCAGCGGGATTAAGAAAATATTGCTTTATTTCTATTTTAAATCATAGTTAATGTTATTACTGCCGTTTTTTTAAGCATATGCAACTTTTACTTTGCACGTGCAATAATCCAATGACGTTAGTTTGATTACAATGCAATGTTTTGCGTTTAATTTTAATCCTAATTAATGTATAAGGTTATTGAATATTTTTGAGTCCCGAACAACGGGAAATGCGGCAGCGAAAAATTGTTTTATTTAGTTTTTCGAAAATACTTATCCAGTGTTAGTGATTTTTCTTAAAGTTCTTAAATTATTTACTTTATAAATACCCTACGACAAAGATATTTTATTTTAAAAGTTTTGCCCAAACTGCATTGAAATAAATCGTGGTACAAGAAGGCTAAAGAGCAAAAATTAAAAAACACGCAAATTGCATTTAATTCAACGAGACGAGAAATGGAAGAACGAGACTCATAAAGAAAAACTGCTTTATTTAGTTTAAAGAAAATACTTAATCAGTTTGCGATTTTTCTGAAACTTCTGAAAATATTTAGTTTTGAAATGCTTAAATGAAAGAAACAGGCATTTAATCTTTCACGTCTCGCCACAATGCGTAAAAAGCAATCGCGGGAGAAGCAAGCTGAAGAGCAAAAATTGCAAATCTGTGAATTGGACAGAATTTATCAAGCTGATGAACGAGAGAATGATACGGCTGAAGAAACTAAACAGCGACATTCTGACGACCGATTACGAACAATTGCAAGACGAAATAACATGACTGTTGAAGAAACTGAACAGCGACGTTCTGAGGTTAGATTACGAACAATTGCAAGACAAAACAATAAGTCTTTTGAAATTAGGAACCAGCGCCAAGCGTGAAATCGTATACGAACTTTAAACTGGAGAGCTACTGAAAGCAATGAACAGCAAGAGCGAAGAATTCATTGCACTGCACTTGGAAACCAGAATCGAATAGGGGCTGAAACATTTGATGCTCGACGTAATAGACTCCATCTAGACAAGGCTCTTTGAGGGAAAGTAACTGGCTTTATTTGAAGGACTAAGCACTTCATTATGATCCTAATTTAGACTACCCGAATTTTCCACAGATAAATCATTGGTAGTATATCGTCGAAGTGCACATTTTGCGGAGCTCTGAAATATGAAGCCGAGGCATCAGGATTGTGCTGTTCCAATGGAAAGTTTTCTTTAACAGAACTCCCTCAATTACCAGAACCATTGAAGAGGTTGATGGAAGGGAATAATCCAAAATCGCAAGAGTTTCTCAGCATGATCCGTAAATACAATAGCAGTTTTCAGATGACCGCCTTTCGAATCTCATTGCCATGTTGGACTCTACAGGATTTATGCCAACTTTTAGAATTCAGGGTCAAGTATTCCACAAGGCCGGGCCGCTTAGGTCACTTCCCAATGAAGAAGCGAAGTCCCCCCAAATATACTTCCTTGGAAACGAAGAAGCTGAAGCGGAACGTCGCTGTATTTTGATTCCTGGTACCACCAAAAGTTTAATCGAATCCTTGCAAACTCGTGAAACGTGAAATCCTTGCACGAAAACAATTATTACGTTAAAAAATTTAAACTGGAGATAGAGGATAACGCAACTGAAGACCAACAGATAGTTATTAAGGCAGATAAGAAACCAACAGAAGCCCACGAACGTGTCTTTAACACACTGGCGCTAAATGAAGTTGCCATCATCATTGCCGGAAATGACTTTGAGAAACGTGACTTTGTCTTGACAACGCGCAGCAACTCGTTGAAAAACATTTGCGAGACACACATTTAATATGATGCTTTACAGTATCTGCTTATGTTTCCACGTGGTTATGATGGATATGCAATTAATATCAATCAAGTTGAGCCAGGAACATCAAATTAAATTAATAAGATGGAATCTGCAATGTCGTTCTACGCCTATCGTTTAATGGTGCAATCGAAAGAGAACCGTTTGCTGAACTGCAGAAAATTTTTTTATCAATATTTGGTTGATATGTATGCCAAAATTGAGGCGGATTATTATTCATCCGACTGAATCAAAAGAGGCTGCGTGTTGATGATTATACTCATTTGAAAGATGCAATTACAAATGATAGTGACCCAGCTAATCATGAAAAATTGGTAATTTTACCCTCAACGTTTACTGGTTTTGCACGAATACACTCAAGATGCCATAACTTACGTTCGTCATGGAGGATAGCCATCACTATTCATCACATACACTTTCAATCCAAATTTCAAAGAGATGGCACAAAATTTGACTAATGGCCAATCAAAAACTGATAGACATGATTTGGTTGCAAGGATCTTTTGGCAAAAGTTAATAAAATTCATGAATGTGTTGATAAAAGGTCATGTTTTGGTTCTGTTCTTCTAAGTATTGATTATGGCAGAAGCGTGGACTTCCGCATTCACATATTTTGATTTGGCTAACGAATACAAGACCAAACCAAATTGATGATATTATTTCTGCAGAAATTCCCAATCCTTCAACTAGCAAAATCTTTATAACATAGTGATTAAAAATATGGTGCATAGCCCATAGGGCTCTTTCAATAGTTTGTCACCATGCATGAAAGAAGGGAATTTCAGTAAAATGTATCCGCATCAATTCTTCAAGGAAACACAATTTGAAACGGATGGCTATCTGTTGTACCGACTAAGGAAGCCAGAAGACGGTGGAAAAAACGCAACTGTGAAAATGAATCTGATAGTGGGGTGATTGATAATCGGTGAATCGTCTGAAGATACTTGATGCCCACATCAACGTTGAATGTTTCAACTTCGTAAAACCTATAAAATACATTCTAAAGTAGGTTCACCAGGGTTCCGACCAAGGTGTCTTTGCTGCTCATTCCTGTAATAATCGCATAGATGAAATTTCTGAATACCAAGCAGGTCGCTATATTTCGAGCAATGAAGCGGCGTGGCGCTCTTTTGTATTTCCCATCCACGAACGACACCCCACAGTGATACATCTTAATATGCATCTGGAAAACGGGCAACGCATTTATTTTAATGAAGACAATTTGCAATATCGTCTAGCTAATCCACCAAACACGACATTGACAGGATTCTTCGAACTCTGCAAAAACGATAACTTTACGAAGACATTATTATATTGTTCCAAAATTTTATACATGGGATAAATCAAAAAGTTTTTAACCGGCGCAAGCAAGGTGAAATTGTAGAAGGACTTGACGGTATTCGATCTGGCGACGCTCTTGGCCATGTCTATACTGTTCACTCCAGAAACACTGATTGCTATTACCTCCGACTGTTGTTGCACAAAATTAATGGTCAAACAAGCTTCAAAGATCTCCGAACTGTCATTGGAATTTAGTATCAGACATATTGATAAGCATGCTTGGCATTAGGATTACTCGAAAGTGACAATCAATGGAATGAGGCGTTAAAGGAAGCTGATTATTCGGATTCTCCATTAAAAATTAGAACACTCTTTCCAGTAATCCTTTCATTTTGTGAATCTTTCAGCCCAAACGCGCTTTAGAGAACAATAAGGACTGCATGTTTGACGATATTTTGAATATATTGCTCGCAGAAAATCGTCACACTGTCTTAAACTATACCGATTCCATCTACAATGAGACTCTCATTAAGACTGAAGATAAAGTCCTGCAGATGATCGGAAAATCTTTATCTGAGGTTGGCATGTTAAGTCCTTCACGATAGCACGCACATAACATGAGTACTTCGGAAATTGTCTTATGACTCTGATCTATTACTTAATTTTGTGTCACAGAGGGAGCCATTGCTAAATACAGATCAACAAGCTATATATCGTGAAGTTCTACAGCTCTGCAGCAAGATTGAAGGTGGGGTAATTTTTATCGATGCACCCGGAGGAACCGGAAAAACCTTCCTCGTAAATATTTTTCTTGCCGAAATTAGAGGAGAAAAAAATATAGCGCTCGCTCTAGCAACTTCAGGTATTTCTTCAACGTTGATGACTGGTGGACGAACAGCAATCTGGACCCACCAAATCTGTGCAATGGCTCTGGACTGATAGTGAAAGCATTACATGTTCATATAATAGAACCAACCAGTTTAACTGGGCCATTCGAGGGCAATTTGCATTTGCAATAATAATGAATAAGGCGCAAGGACAATCGCTTCGAGTCACAGGCTTGGATTTGACTGACGAGCGCTTCTCGCGTGGACGTGGAATCAGTATGTGGGAATGCCAAGAGCGAAGGATACATCAAAATTATTCATCATCGTCGATGAGCAAAAGGAGATTAAAAATATTGTGTATTGTCAATTATAATCAATAAAGAATTAGTTTGAATCTATCCCGGGCAAGACGGGGGAAAAAACCTAATATAATAATAATTACAGAACAATAACTCTTAAGATTCTGCTCGTGCGGCCTTTTACCCAACTGCCAAAATTTACTGAGGTATTTCAATGCAAAATGGTTCCCTATTCATGCTATATACAAAAGCAACAAGATCTTTTACATTTCAAAATATTAACACAATTTGGTCTTTTGAATGAAACTAATTTGTATCTAATCAATCTATCTAAGTCAAATAATAGAAGAAAATATTTCATAAACGTTCAATAATCCCTTTTTATTCAAAAATCTAATCAATAGCAGTATGCCATTATTACAAATAAAGCTTAAGAAAAACAACAAAAGAAACCCATTTGTTCCAATCTGATGCCAACAGACAATCCATAGGACGAATTTTATAAAATTTTTCTGTAAAAATGGATTAGTTTTCGTTTAGTTTTGTTATATTAACCTCCAGTTTTGAAGCAAAACGAGGGCTATTTTGGGATGGATCTCGTAATTTTGAACCATGGTCAGACGACGAGGACGTCACCTGAACTAGCACCCCTCTCCGCTCCACACCAGCGTGCTGTAAAAATGGTAGTTTTCTTGAGTTCCCCTTGTACACGCAATTGAATTTTTTCTGAGAAAGATCATTCTAATTGAATCTATCAGAAAAATCAAACGTTAAAAAATAGCTGAATGTAGTATGCAGAGCTGTTGTGAAAAATTATACATGTTATAAATATAAAAGTTTATTATGTGCGATTATTACATGGTTGAAGATATACGATGTTTTTATAATTTTAAAACGTTAATTTTTAATTCGAATAATTTTAATGAAATCATATTCTTAAACTTAATAAAAATCAAATATCGACATGAATTATTTTTGACAGATAATCATTCTTTGCCGTATTTTTGTATAGAATTTATTTACCTATCAATTCAATTATTTATTATTAATTATACTATTATTTATCAATCAATTTAAATTACCAATTTTATTTCAAAATTGGCTGCATTAAATATCCGCAATCCAATAAATGCAATTATTCGAATTAATTTCATATTTTATGTGACACTTTGCAGGTATATTATGTGCACGTGCTATTTAAATCTTTTTCAGAGCTCTTAGATTACTGAAAAATCGTAAAAGTTTTATTGGAATATTTACTTCGCTGTTGGAAGAAAGAAGTATAAATTCAAAAATACCCAAAAATAATATGTCAGAATATTAAAAAATAGAAATTTGCTGACTCTTTATAGTTCATAACGCAATTTCACCCTTTGAACTTCTTATAGATTTATTCATAAATTTTCGTATTATTCCGGTTCATGAGAAAGGAGAAATATATTAAACAACGTTCTGTCACAAATACAACTGCGTTAACGTATACTGACTCTAGGAAACTAGCATTCACATCTTATAACTCTAAAATTAAAGGACTCTTCTTTACTAGTATCGTTTTTAACAATTCACTTTTTAAAGTATATGAAGGTGAAATTTTTTTTCACACAGTGCATGCTTTTATTTCTGATTTTCTTCCGCTTCTCTTTTTACGAAGCTAGGAAATAAGAGAGGAGAGGAAGGGGCTCGGCTGGTTTACCTTTTCTTTTCAATTTTGTGAACTAAAATAGAAAAGAAAAACATTTGAAATGTTTGCTGTGCATTTAGTAGCATTTCGAGAAACGAAGTTTTTTCACTTTTTATAAATGCTGTTAGAATTTGTCAAATGTTTCTCCATGGACGAGAACGTTAGCCTTATTGCATAACGGAGGATAGAGAATTTTTAACACATTATATGTTTTATAGAAGCACAGAAAGCCTAAATGCGAGACATTAAAACGACGAGATAGTAAAATGGGCCACGGCAACAGAAAATTGGTTACTTGTGCATCTGATATTTAAAGCATAATCTATTCTTGTTTCTTTTGGTTTCTGCTACTCGTAAACTTCTTTTTTCTTATTTATTTAATATTTACCGAAAGTAATTATTTTACTGTTTCATTTCACTTACTTTTCAGCATTTCAGTGCCCCATGATTTGAAAATCTGCTTTTCCTTATTGCGGAAATTCGCTTGCAGTAGCAACAAACCAGACACAAAATATTTAACTTCGCATTTTTATAAATTTTATAACTAAATATACTCACTTAAAACCAATTTAAATAGTTCTGTTTTCATTTATTTAATATAAAATTTAAAAAATTGATGTATAGCGCTTATTATGCAAATTTTGACATACTATTTCTATTCCTGGGATAAAATTAAAAGTGATCAATGGAGTTATTTGTGGAAAATTTTATTACTTGTCTTTGTTTATTTCTTTTATAAATAATACTAGCCGTTGTACCCGCGGCTCCTCTCGCGTTTATCTAATTAATCCTTACTGATAATATCTAATTAATTAATACTTTAAAAGGCTTCGAATAAACAACAATTTTGGTCTCTCTCTTTGGTGCATATATGTAAAGATTGCTTGGGGTTCTCATTCCAGGACATACCATGAGAGAAACAAACTTGATAACGGTAGATTTATTTGGCATGCACACTCATCCCAAATGATAAGTTTGCAATTTGTTGGACAATCGCCTATATTGCATATAGGATTCTCAGTGTGAGCTAAGACCAGAGGTAACTGTAACAGAGAATGTGCTGTGAGGTCACCATCCAAAAATCTGATAGCTATTCTTGATGGAGCAACGGCAAGAGCTATATTATAGTCAGATTGAATTTCAGTAAGGATCAAATTAATTTTAAAATGTTGTTTCAGTTTTACATGAGACTTCAAGTAAGAGAGGGGTTCTCCGTCCTCTTCACCAATCAAATTTCACATTACTTCATGAGCTGTTGGCTGATCTTTAGTTAGTCAAGGCTTATTTGTTCCCACTATATCTTGTAAAACATTCACATAGTAGTTTGTAATATGAAACAAATCTCTGCTCAAAGTACCATATGTTGACTTGTAGACATGGGTAATACATGCTTTAACAATCTTTTACCCCTAATTGATAAAAATTTTAATATCAGCTGCTACTAAAAACCAACAATTACAAAATTCAATTCAGCAAAGCTCAAATAAATATTCATTACGCAAGATGCAACGTGCTCACGATGGAATGCCAACGTAAATAATTTTGGAAAATATGTTTGGTTGAGTTTATATTTTTGTGAAAATATGTTTAAAATGTGTGTTTTATTTAAATTTTGTGATCCACAATCATACCTTACTATATTAAAAGCCTTGATATCCAAATGATATGGCAGTAGTGGGTAACAAGGAAATTTATTCATGGATTGCAGATGATACGAAGGTGAAAGGAGGCCAAAAATTTGTAATTAGAAAATTTAAATCTAAAAGGAAATGAAAGAAGAATTGTCCAAAGAAGGCAAATTAATTTTAACATTAACAAAAACACGTGAGAGATCAAAAAGTGAAATAGGTTTAAAATGACAACAAACAAAAGCGTTATAAATTGTATTTAAAATAATTTGGAAAAGTGATTAAAACTAATCCATTTTACTCCTACTGTAAACTTCTTAAAAGCGTAATTAATCCTTCCAAGTGCGAAGGAATATGTGTACCATATTTCTTCCTAAACAGATATTGTATGTTTTAGCTGTATATTCCCAACATAATATTTGGATTTTGAGTTCTAATGATAAGACAGTATGTGTTAATATGGAAAAATAGTGCCTGGAATATAGATATTAAGAAGTTAAAAAAAATGAGGCCACAAAACCTGTAGTTAAAATAATGCAAAGGTTCCCGTTTTCGTCCGTTTATAGGCTTTAAAAAGTATGATTTTGAAGGTTGTGCGAGAACCTAGATAATGCAATAAAAACTGAAAACTTATAAATGATCTATAATCTTATTTAAGGAGATAAAGTAAAAAAGCACTCAATTAAGGACAGATAAGCATTAAATATTTAAATATGATAAAATCCATGACAAAATTAAAGAAGTTGCAAAGATTTCAAAAAGCAGTGTTTAAATGTAATTTACCTCAAGTGCATATTAAAGCTGCGAAATTCTGCGTGCGAAAGTGAAAATGTCAAAAGAAAACAATTTAACAATGGCAAAAGCACGCGAGTAGCAGATGTGATCAGGTTTAAGATTGCAACAAACGAAGGAATTCTTACAAATTGTGTTTAAATTATTTTTTAAAATTGATTATAGATGAAAAATGTCATACAGAAATGGAATAGGTATCATTGAAAAGCTAATTTTTTAAATTTTAAGAGGGTGTAAAAATAGTTTCTTTGCGATGATATGTTCCAAAATTAAGGAAAAAGAAATTACCTGATTATCGAGCATGCAGTCGACGGAATACCAACGCGGATTTAAAAACAATTCGGTCTCATTTTAATTTTTGTTTACACATTTCTAAGTCTAAGATGATAAAATCGCACGATCACAAAACCAAATATCCACAGAAAGCAACTGAAGCTTAACATTGGTAAAAGATAGCGTTATAAAACAGTGAAATATAACAATCTAAGGAGCTAAAATAGCGTGATCACAAAATCAATGATGATTTGGAAATATCCACAGAAATAAACTTAACTTTAAGAGCGCGTGTAAGCGCTTTTGCATTTTGAATGAAATTGCAATAAAGCAAACAAAAGCAATTACAAATACTGTTCAAATTAATTTTCAAAATTTATTAGAAATGAGAGAAAAAGTTATAAGAAAATCTAACTTTTGTCACTGAAAAGCTAATTTTAAAATAGTTAAAAATAGTTTATAATAGGTGTAAAAATAGTTTCTGGGCGATGATAGGTTCCAAAGTTATGGCGGAGAAACGTTAAACTTTTTAACTTCCTTTCACCCCCTTTAGGTGGAGCGGGCAACTTCTTAATTGCTTAGTTAATCCTTCTAGGTGCTTAGGAACATATGTGCCAAATTTCGTTCTAATCCGTCAAGAGGTATAGAATTGTATAAGGTTCAAACACACAAACAAACAGACATTGAATTTTATATATATAGATTTGCTATGTTTAAGAAAGACTATGAACTGATATTTGTAGAGCTTCAAATGGAAACACGCGAAAGTCAAAGAAAGTGTAATCTGTCTAGAAATCTCATTTTGAAAAAATATTTCATTTTTGATAGCTGAATAATAATCCCCAAATTTTTTAAAGGATGAAGTGAAAGACGAGAAGTGTATTTATTTGCAAGCTCGGTGAAACATCTATGATTTTTCAAAATAAGAAAATATTCTTTTTGTGATTTCTAACTCTAAACCTTACCTAAGGAGGAATCTATCTATGGAAGAAGTGAACGTGTTCCCGTATTCTTGATTCATAATAGAGAGTCTTTGTTGGTAATGACTGAGTCTTTATAGAGCACTTTTTTGCTGGTCAGATTTTTCTTTTTTCTTCCTCATGTTTCGTCGACAATTCTTCTTAGTCTATCTATGGAAGAAAGGTTTAGAAATACCGCATATAAACGGATCAGAATCAATGTTAGATTTATCGCATTTTGTTTAAAAATAATTTATCAAAAATATGGATACTTTTTTCGCATAATACATACTACTGAATGAAAATAATACACCAAATAATTTTACAGAATTACCAACGACAAGTTCTCTTCCGAGGTACACGAAAGCTGTTCTCTAGAAATTTGCTTATTCTATTTTAAAGTAACATTTTGCAAAATTCATGATTCTTTCCTCCCCTTAATTCGTTTCCATAATTCACCGAGTACAAAGAGAAAGGTTCGTTGCATGAAGTTTCTGACGTAATATTTATACTCAGCAAGCTATAAAGCTGTAGAAGCTGACAGTTAAACAATCCTCAAATATTGAAATTTTGTTCTTTCTTTCATCGTGTGTTTAAAGCTGGAAACAATGCTTAATATTCGGGAGTAAGTATTTCCACGCTACAAATCAGAATGAAATATAGTACTCACTTTATTATGTTTTGGTCGTATTTCGAAAACAATCCCTCTTTATAACAGCAAACTGTAGTAGATAAAGAGACAGTACTTAAATGTTATCGTTGTTTTCTCAACAAAGCTCTTCTTTGAGTGTAAATAAGTGAGTGTACTAAACTATAAATTAATCCAAATAATTTACGTTATTTAAGTAAGGTAATTTTTAATATCGAATATGTGTTTTAGATGGCTTAACTAATTAAAGTTTTCAAGCAATATTTCTGAAGCAAATTATCCTCTTTAGCATGGTATTACATTTGAAAAGAGAAAACTATTTCTACACTGAAAGCAAATGAAAAATTTTAAATATTTACTATCTCTATTTAGAAAAACATTAACCTGATGAGGGACAAAGCAAAAATTATCGCTTCTAATTATAATCATGCTTGAACGGAATTAATTATTCAATTTAGGAATTCATTGCATACGTCTCAGCACAGCATAAGACACTAGGGATGGTGATTATTGCTAAAATGACCGATTTTCGGTTATTCAGGTTTTTTCCACCTAAGGTTTAACCTGGCGATTATAACCTCTCAAAATAACCAGTTTTTAGTTATTTTTATAAAAACAAGTGCCGTTTGTAGACAATTTTTTTATTATTATTGTTTTCACAGGAAATCAATCCATTGGCAAATATTTATCTGTTCATAAAGATCCTTTCAGTAATCCTCCAACCAAAAGACGCCTCGAGGAAGCGGTTGTCGTTGATTGGCCTATGATGATGATGTTCAAAGCTTCATAACTTGGTAAATTTTAGTCTCATAGAAACTAAAACAGAGCCTATCTTCCGATCCGTTTTTTCACCAGTTTATTGGATTTTTAAAAAATAACTGATTATAACCGGGGCAAAAAATAACCGAAACAAAAATACCGGTTTTCGGTTAAAATGGGTAAGTTTTTTTCCATCCCTATAAGACACATTCAATTAGTTCTTAGACGACAAATACGTTATGTTGGGCTGGAAAAAGGATTTTTGGGGAATTCGATTTACAGCGACAAAGCTGCCAGTCGCTCTCTTAAATAATAATAATAATAATTCCAGTCAAAGCTTCAAGATGCCGCGAAGTGGCTTGAAATTTTATCTTAGAGAGGTTAGATAACAAGCAATACATGGAATTAAAAAAACTTTATCATATGGGTCTAATGGATAAAATACCGCCAAATACAAGCTTCCTATATCAAAGACGTTTATGCGGCTAAAAGGAAGCTTTTCAAAAAAATTTCGTTGTTGTTAAGAGATTTATGGCTCGAGTGTGGCCTTCTTGGCAATAATGATTTTTAGCAATTCTAACATGAAATGTCTAGCCTTTGAGGTAGTTTCGGAACTATACAAAACCATTTTTATCTCCAAAATTTTCAATTCTTAGTTTATAATGGCATTCTAAATCGGACCAATGTAATCAAGAACCCACTACGAGGCAGTTACAATATAGTCCAGTCGAACTGTTACCCAGTACCAAAATGTGAAAAAAATACATAATGGCATTTTTATTGCTTCAAGTTGTTGGCTTTGCCAGCCAAAAGATGCCACTATATCATGTACCCGGATATCGTACCTCATAAGAGGGAGGGGAGGAAGGTTTAAACATCAGTTTTTCGCGTTTAAATAAAAGATCATTGTTCTGAGATAAAAATTCAAATAGGAATGTTTGGAATTTAAAAAAAAACCTATAAAATGAATCGTCGAAAGCTAAGATAGCATAATTAGTTCAAGAGTAAATTGAAAAAAAGAAAGTACATTTTCAAAAATGTATTTAATATAACAATTTTAGTGCAGTGCGTATTATATAATGTTGAATATTTGGTAAAAATTTCAGATCCATATTTGCCCATTTTTTGAAAAATTCAAATAAACTAAAATCGAATAACCTAATCCGGTCGTCGAAAAATGGCATAAGTACTTTTCTATCAATCCAGATTCGCGGAAAGGAAAAAATCCTATTCATAAAAAAATCTTAACTATTTTTGAAAATTCAGATTCTATTTTTATTTATTACTGGCCTCACTAAGCTATCTTAACGTTCGAAGGTTCAATTTATAGGTTTCTTTAATACATATAACTTCCCTATTTAAATTTTTCTTCTCAGATTAATAGCCTTTTATTTAAACACGAAAAGACGATGTTAAAATTTTCCGTCCCTTTAATTCCCTTATCCGTCCCGATATCTAGGTACATGTTTTAGTGGCATTTTTTGGTTCACAAACCCAACAACTTGAAGCAATAAAACTGGTAGACTTTTTCCCCCGCCAAAGAATTCTTTCTTAGATTTTGTTTTGTGTGCTACTACTTTCAAATCTCTGAAAGATTCTCTGATTATTTTCTAATTGTAATGCAATTAATGCTTTACGCTTTCTCAATTAAATTTATGTCACCGAACATTGCATTAAAAATTCTGACAGTAAGCTTGAACTTGCTTCTGTAAGTAAAACCAAGAATTTTCGATTTTGTTTTCTGTCTCCAGAGAATTAAGCTCAAAGCTTGTTCCAATTCTCATTTCAACATCCCTTTAGAACTCAGAATAAGAATGTTTTTTTAATATTTTGTCCTCATGGTGTCGCCATCCCCTCTTTCAGTAACAACGAGAAGAAAGGAAAATACTTGATAGCTGGGAAAACCTGTCTCAGAAGTAAAAATATACAAAAATATAAGAAATGAAAAGGAAAGTAAATATATTTCATATTAGGGGATATTGCTGCTTGAGAAACGTGGAAAACGTGAAAAGTATAAATTTTTCCAAGGATTGTGGATCAATACCTGCCGACACATACTCTGAGTACAAAAAGTTTGCATTCAAATTGTTTCCTGGGAAAATAAAAGAGATGAGACATAAGAGGTTTTTGGAAGTTTGTTTTGAGAAATCTAAAAATATACTTCGATTCTATTTAAACATCTGAAAGTCTTTATAAATTTTACATATTATTGAAAATATTACTGAATATTGTTGAGTAATAATGATGTCCATATAATGTATTTTATTCCTTAAAATAAATCAATTTATTCAAAATAAATACTCATAAACTATTGAGCAGGTAGTTATAGTGTGTCTAATGTAATGATTTAAGTAAATGTAAATTGTCTTGGCATCCATCATGGATTATTGGGCTAAAAGACACTCGCAAATGGAATGTAGAAAACTTTGGACATATAACCAAACTGAAAGCTTGCAGATTTGTTCCAAAGAGATTAATTAATTAAATTAGAGAGGAGTCTGAAAGCTATATTAAGGCTGTTTATGGATATAAACTCTTAATTTGAGATGTGGTCAGGTGGAGAGGGCAACACCAGAATATCACCCTCTCTGCAAACTTCTATACCACACCAGCAGGGTCGTGTGCGCCCCAAATGTATTTATCATGCATCCCAGGCCTGAGGACATAGCTGATAGTTAGGGAAATTGAGTCTCATAATAGATGCTTTGAAGTCACAGTGGCAGCCAAAGCATAGTGACATTATACATAAAACAAATTCAGTGCCTGTTATTTTGTCCATCGAAAACAAATATGTAAGTTAATTTAAATTTTATATATCCAGAAATATCCATGCGTCATTATATATATTTTATTATGTTCTTTGAAAAGATAATAAGATTGTATAAATCCAAGAAAATGATTTCGTTAGAAGTGAAATTAGTCGAAATGGTTCATCCAGTGTGCAAGGGAAAGTAAAATATATAATAAAGATGCATCAGAAATTATTTTATCCCTAACTATTTAGAGTAACTCCAATAAAAATGTAACACTCCAGATTTCAGAAGATATTTATCAGAAGTTTTCTCAATGGTAAAAAACATTTCTTCGTATAAAATTTCCATTGTATTTTGGAAACTACGTCAATGACATAAAAAAAAATAGTATAGAGATATTACTTAAATAATCCCGTTCGTTTGGATGGACGTTTTCCGTGTTTCTCTTAAATGTGTTTCTCTTAAAATTCATAATTTTCTCAATAAAATTCTTGCATCGTTAAAGAGAAACATATTTATGTGTTTTCACTGCAAATAAAAAATAATTTAAAAAAACTTTATACACCCAAGAAGAATACAAATATTCTCAGGCAGAATAAGTATAACATTTACTAAAAATATCTAGATTAATTGTTTTTAGATCCTAGATCCTAAATACGATTCATTTCTATTTAACACACTCATTGTAAAGAGAAATATTTAAAACTTTCTTGACTAACGAATCAGCAACAGCAGAAATTCATGTTTAGTTTACTGAAAATATCTGCATGTGCAGTTCTCCATGCCAAAATTCATCGGAATAGAATTTTAAATGAATAACTGATTAGTCCTATTCTAAGACGCTAACTACAGTTCAAAAACTTATATTTAATGAAATTTACAAGATTGATTAAAGGATTCCGTCACATAAATTATAAGCGTTGAAAATTTTAGAAGGCACATTTTTGAAGAAAAATCTCTACCAACTAGTCTAGGATTGAATGCCTTAATTTATGCAGTCGAAAAACAAAAGATTAATTTATTTGTTTACTTTAACTTTTTGAATCTACACAAAATCTATTGATAATGATTGCGCAATTTTGGGGTACAATATTTAGCAGTGATCTTCACTTGAGCTTGACATTCCAGCACCAAAATGGAAACGTTTCTAACAAATATAGATTTTAATTAAATCATGGCTGATGTGGTGCAAAAATACCCACAATGGCCGGGCCTACCCAAGAATGGTGTAAGGACGGGAGAGGACCAACGGGGACAGAGCCGCCCCGCCAACATGTGGAGGACGGGATTTATTAGATACAATAAAATAATACAGGCATTGCCCAAACAGGGGCAGTACTTTTATATAGAAAAGAGCTGGGAGTATAGACATGGTTCGACCCACCTCGGTGGGGAGAGAACAGCTTGATTTGCAGGTACTCAACCACCAAGTGTGGCGAATGATACTCCCAAAATAAAGAGTGACAAAATGAAGGCTCTTTCTTCACATATAAAATATGAAAACATCTCTAACGCATTAATATTAAAAACTGCTCGGGGAAGCAAGGAACAGTAAAAATATATAACAAATATATAAGTATTGAAAAAGAAACAAACAAATAAACACAGGAAAAGCAGTATAAATCAAATATATAAATAAGTCAAAGATTGAAACCACAATATGAAAACGAAACACATACACAAACAAAACTACACTACACGACACACAAAACACAAATAAAAACTGTACAAGACATTGAATTAAAAATTCATAAATTAAAAAAAATTATTTCTGAGATAGAAAGGAAGATATTCCGTCAGTCATCGGCAATCCACGTCCCGCATACCCGAGGATATCTATTCATCAATTACAGAATATTTTTGAGTGAAAGCTTCCCAAGTTAAAAATTACTTTTAAATTCTATACAAGATGAAAATGGCCAGTTTGGAGAGGGGGTTGCCAGCTCAGGTGTCATCCTCGTCATCTGACCGCGGTTCAAAAATACGAGGTCCGTCCCAAAATATCCCTAGTGTTGCTTCAAAACGGGAAGTTAATATAACTAAACTAAATTAATAAGAGCATGAGCACACAACGCTAATCTTCATTGGAAATGAGTCATGAATTTCTGAAATAATGTTCGGAGTTGAGAATCGGACCAGTTCAATCTCAATTACGAGAAAGAAAAGCGAACTTTAATTTCCAATTTAGGTGTAAAGCTTTCCACGGATAATTCTTAGAAAACAATTTAATTTTTGACTATTAAATTTTTAAAAAGTATAGAAAAATTGAAAATAATCTAATTTTCGTAAAATAAATACTTCATCAATGTGTTTAAATGACTGAGGGACTAAGAAGAGTCTGGTATTATGTCTATTTTGGAAAAATACCTGTCTTCAAATTGATCACAGTCTCTAAAAAAATAGTGTCTGAAAACTTCAAATATTTTTGTTTGAACTTTGTGTACACTTCGAATAAAACTCCATCCTACATTACCGGAAACAAAAAAAAAGATTATTTTAAACTAATCTCTTTAGTTTAAAATAAGGATAAATTCTTTATTTAAAAATTTTTATTGAATAACTAAATGAAATTCGTGTGTATTCCATACTGTCTGAACATTTTGGGTTTTCAGCACTTTCTTTTTCTTTTGATAAAAGTATTTTTTCAACAAAAAATAAGAAAGCTTTTAAAGATACAAAATAGTTTTTCTTTTACTTTAAGAAAATTCTCGCCATACCGGGGAATGATTACGGCTAGGAGATGATGCTAAATATTTGTGTACATGCCTTCATGTCTAACAACACAAATTACTTAAGAAACTTCGCAGATAAATTGAAAAATACGAAACATTATTTTTAATAAACAGCCTTGAATTCTTCTTAATTTTTCATGATAAATTCTCTCAGGGATTCGCGTCCATTGTGAAATTAAACTAAATAAAAGCCAGAAGAACAAAAACAAAGAAGCAATTAGAAACAAATTTATGGATTATAATGATAAAAACTTTTAAATGTAGAGAAGGAGTATAAGCTCGTTTATCCCAAAATTGAATCCATTTTGAAAACAATTCAACGACACTGAAGTGCCGTATCAATCATTGAAGTTGAAAGATATTGTTTGCAATAGCTACATCATGTAATATTGTACCTTTTAATAAAACAATAGTATCTTTTCTGGAATCTTTCAGCGATAAAAGTATTTCCATGAATATATGGTAGCTATAATCTTTCGGCAAACCATCTCATAGCTATTTCTTTGGAAATGCCGAAGAAGAGAATTCGCAAAAACGACTCCCATGCGAAGGATAAAATTTATATCCTTATTTTATTTGTTGTCAGAGCCAATGCTTCAAGATATCAAATAAAGCAATGTACTAACAGATAAAACAACGAAATTTTTCTTAAATATATCCTATTCAAATATTTGGATTCTTGAAAGACTTATTGCATAAAGTTATAAATGTCACCCTCTTTACTTTAATGTAAAAAAAATAATCTGAATTAGCGGCAGAGAGTGTTGAAACAAAAATAACGGTACCGAAAGTGGAATAAATGCATAGGACAGGAAAGATGACACAGGAAAAATTATATTACTTCAGATCATTTCTCCCACTATAATTCTTTATGAATTTTTTATAAGCAAATATATAAATATTACAGTTATATAAACGTCTAAAAAAAGATATTTACGTAATAAAGTTTTTCTTATTTTTATATCAAAATAATCCGTCTTTTCGCGCATCTCACTTTTTAAAAATATTTATTAAATATTCTGAAATGTCTTATATTTGCATATCTCCGTGAAAACTCTCTTTTCTAAAGCTGGATGCTCATCCAGCTTTAGAAGCAAAACATCCAAATTTAGAAGCGAAAATGCAATCAATTTCTTTTATGTAAAATATAAAGACTACATTTCGAATTTATGTTTAGGAATATTGACTAAAATTGAAATGTAATTGCTTTACTTTATAAAATTCTTATTTATAAAGTAATAAACATTTTGAGACCGTTTACTTGCTAAGAAAAAAGAAATTTATTTAATAAAGTTTTAATTTTTCTATATCAAAATACTCCGTCTTATTTGCACATCTCACTTTTTAAAAATATTTATTAAATATGCTGAAATGTCCTACATTTGCATATTTTAGTTGCCGATGCTTGTCACATCTACATTTGGAAGCAATCGGTTGTTTTTATGTAAAATATAAAGACTAATTTTTGACATTATGTTTAAGAATATTAAGTAAAATTGCAGTTTATATACTTTACTTTAAACAAAGCACATTTATAAAGCAATAAACATTTTGAGAACATCTGCTTGGGGAGATAATATAGGTTTATTGAAAACAATTACACCGATTACAAATGGCTATAGCTTTTTGTACAAAACGATAGGAAGACAAATTTGAAAATAATATAGAAGGAAGCTTTTTTTATTTGTTTTCCCACGCCGAAACAGCCTACATAGAGAGTGTAAAACAATGATTCGGACGATGGGGAATTTGATTTCAGAAGTCAATTACAATACATATACAAACAAAACATTACATAGTACTGAATTATGGTATTGATGTTATGGTACTGTTGTTTTCGTAGAAACAACGATAACAACAAAAATACAAAAGTTCTGAACAAGTTGAAAGGGCAAAGCAAGTATCAAAGTAAGCAAGTATCAAAGAACAAATTAACAATTCTTGAAGCATCAAATTAAAATGCAGATAAATTAAAAGTCTCTTAAAATAAAAACTTAAGATATAAAATACATTGCATCATATATAACTATTCAAAATGTACCATTTAAAATGTTTAAAAGTTTTGAAAAGTATTAAAAATTCACGCAAACATTAAAGGAAGCAAGGCTATAATTTTTCGACAAAGCTCCTCCAGTCAGAAAGCTTACTGCAGATGCAACTGGAAAAACCTCTTACAGTTTCACCAGACCACATGTACTATTGACTAAAATTTTAAAACGTGCGGTTTTGTTTGCATCAGTTGGTTTATTTAATTAATTTTCTAGTAAAATTACAAACAAAAACAAAATGGTCTACATCACCTGGTGAAACATATTTACAATTTGGTGTGCTGTTTAATTTGAAAAGATACAGATGCGAAAAGTAGAGTTTGCTTCCAATGGATTCCATCCCACGTTGGAGTATTTAGCAATGAGGAGGCAGACGTGCTTGCGAAAGAGGGAAGTGTTCTTCCTTCTGCAACCTCTACTGAACTCTTTACGTCCGAAATATTTTCTATTCACAAGGCTAAAGCAAATTCCGCTTGGAAAAATCCTCCCACACATGATTGGTATGCCGGGAACCGTCCTGGTCTGTCTCTACAGTCCATATGCACAAGATCCGCTCAGACTGCATTGGCCAGGTTGCGTAGTGGACACATTAAAAGCTTAAAATTCATCGATAAGGCAGACTTTTTCTTCTTGCCCTTGTTCCTGTCCTGCTTCTCCTGCCCATATCATTGACTGTATTGGCGCCTCTGCGAGGCAGCTGTGGAGTGAGGAGGGCAAAGGACTTGTGGAGTTGTTAGAGAGACATGGTGTCATGGACCTGGTCTAATATTGGGCCAGGGGGACATGAAACAACAACAGATATAGATGCGAAACAAATGGACCATAGCCTGTTAAAAATATATTACATATTTGTTAAAAATAATTGAATTAGGATCTGCAAACCCAATGAAACCCTTTTTTCTAATTACTGTTTCACAATCCATCCCATAGTTTTGCTAGATGCTTATAAAAATATTTTAATTTTATGTTTTAAGGAATAGTGAGGTGCAGGAATATTATTTTTTGCCTAGCAAATGCAGCAATTTTTGTAAAGTAGTCGGAAAGTTCATTATCCTGGACTTTCATGTGACTATCTAAATCTTTTGAAATTACTTTTTGGGTCTTCATATCATTCGCATGTGATCTATATTGCCTTAAAGCCTTCTTTGAATGCAACAATGAATGAACTGAAGATACATATAGAGAATGCTTCACATTGTAGAGAAATTGATTACTGCATAGATATTGGCGTGTGATCAAGGCAAGTCACATACGGCAATCATTACATACCCAAACAAAACTTTAAACTTCTTTCCGTATCGTGTTCAAATTTGTCTTCCAATCATTGTTTACAAGGAAGTTAAAGCCATGTGCAGTCGGTATAATTGTTTTGAATACCCTATATTTTATGGCAATCATTCTGTAAACACTCGTGAGTGATTGGGGTTTTATGGCACAAGGGCCAGAATTGGCCAAGCTGCGCCAAACTATGTAAAAATCAGGGCAAGATAAAAAAAAATGTGGAACTAATGTATATACAAATAGTGTAAACATTAAAATATGTTAAAAGTGCTTAAATGAGAGGATAAAAGCCAATTTATTTTTAAAAATGTAAAAGGTTAACACGAGGAGTCTTTCCAAGTAAATCGGTTAAGGAAATAGAACTGGATTGAAAGTAACGTAACCGTAGAGAGTTAAAATTGGGGCATGAAAGGATATGAAGGACTGACATAATGCAATTGCATTGGGTACACATTGGTGCTTGTTCTCCCATCAGCAGATGACGAGGGGTGTATCTGTAACCACTCGTAAAAGGGCCTACAGAGAGGGCTTTTAATTGACTACTAACAGAGTTATTAAAAACTGACAGTTGCCTAAATAGCCTCTGCTAACAACTGGAGATGTAGAGACCTTAATTGTTCTGACTGAAAGAGAAACCAACTTTTATCACATGGTTTACTTTACAGATGCTGTACCAGTAATGTACTAATAGAATATTATTTTTCTCTGTATAATAGTTGGTAAAGATGTTGCACCACTCATCAATTAGGATTTCACTCTTTCCTTTAATCACATTTTGGGTAGTTTTATTTCCTTGCTTTTATGTACCCTCCACAACTTCTGTGATGGGAAGTACTAGTTAATGAGGAAAGAGAAGACTAGACTATTCTAGTTAAGGTCAAAACCCATCGTAAATCTTGTTCTCTAACGGATGCGAAAAGAAGGAAAACAGGAGAGATATTCCCTTTTGCAATAACAAAATATCTGTTTTAAAATGATATTTTGAGATTTTATCATGTCTCATTGTTAGCCCCATGTCCCTCCAACCGGTTAGGTTGCTATAATGGCATCAGGCACGGGGCGGCGTTCTGTCTCTTCGTTCGGGTTCAAAGACTGTTTTATAGTTTCACCCATTCGTGTTTTTAATGGCATGCATAATATCTATAAGCAGTTACTTAACCAAGATTGCATACGCATAATCTAAGAAATTATTATGCAAAAGGCAGCGAACTATAGGTAAACCTTTTCTCGGGCTCCGTGATAAAACCTATGTTAGCAACATTTTCAGATGTTTTGTAAACGCTCGTTTGTGAGTTTAATTTCATAATCTAAAATATATGATCGCAACCAAATTTATAGCGATTTATATTGCGTTTTGACCCATTCATTGAGTGAAGATAATGGGATGGCTCCGCGTATGTCGTAGGCATCTAATGAAGTATTAATTCGAATATTCGAAAGTCTCATTAAAGCTGTTAAACTTGTGTCTCTCCACCATATTATTTTGTCTATTATCTATATTATAAACATAATTAAATTCTGTATTTTTTTTGCTTCCCATATAATCAACACATTAAAATGCATTTGTTGGTATCATAATAATAAATATTTTTTTAAAAAAACATATTATGTGGGAAAAATTTGTAAGTAATTAGTTGATCCGAAAACATTTGAATCATCAAATTGTTTAAAAGACGAAAAAATTAAAATAGTAAAAATAAAGCGTATATCACATGGTTACTATATTTGTTTCAAATAAAAACGCTCTGGTATAACTTTTTTTTGGTAAATACTTCTGGTACAATGATCTAAAGTAGTTCTAACTAATAATGTTTTTTTTTTTTCAAATGTAAATAAATCGTTCTGAAATTCTCCGTTTAAATTTTTTTGATGTACAACAAAATATCACATTCTTTTGAATCTAGAAATTTTTGTTAATGAGATAATTAAATTCAAGCATATTTCAGCTCTTTTTAATTCTGTGGGAATGCAATAGATATGTTTCTTGAATAAGAGGATTAAAGAAATCAAAAGAAGATTAAAATACATACTAATACGGGATCAAGTTTTCAAAATGGGTAGTGAGGAACCTAATTTTCAAATTTAGTGGAGGACAATTTTTAAAATGAATGACTAAAATAAATTCCGTTTTCTAGGCAATTTTTGATGTTTATTGAATGGTTCATTTGATTTGATTTGATTTTCAGAAGGGGGATTGGGGATTTTCATCTACAAAGGCTATTATTCCCCATTCATTCCGAAGTTCTTTTTAATCCGTAATTAAAAAAGAAAGAAAAATTGCCATCAAAAGGTGGTCTAGAAATCTTGCCGATCTGATTCGATCAAGAAAAAAAAAATGGCGCCTTCCTAGAAGGGCTTCCAAATTCTTTTTTTTCTGAATGGTTAATAAGCTCAAAAGTGTTCAACAATAACAGTAGCCAGCTTTTCATATTCTGATAGCTTCTGTCCCCTTTACATCCAAAATAAATCATTTCTATTTATGCATAAGTAGTATCAAAATTTTAAATTCTATTAGCAGGTAGAGATGATACTCCGGATATTGCATAATGACAACAGAACTGATGCTCTTTATTTCGGTTAGTACCATCATGTTTAAATAATAATTGTGACAATAAAAAGTTAGGATTTTTCGTTGCCTCAAACGTATTATAGCAGTCAAAAACAATTCTTCCGCCCGAGTGAAAACTAAAGCGCCATCTTTCGGATACATGGGAAAATAACACTGCGACAGACAAATCATTAAATGTGTTATTTTGCATTTGTATTTTTCATTATTTATTAATATTTTCATGCATGTGGGGGGGGGGAACTTTCACTTCCCTATTTTACGATCTTGCTATCTGGTTCTACAAAGCTCAACAAGTTTAAAACATTTCTTTTACTTTCTTTCTCTTTTTCAAAACGCACTTTCATTTTTAGTAACTTTGCATTCAAATTATGGCAATAATGATTTTATTAAATTTTTAAAATGAGTAACATACCTATTCTTTTTCTTATAAAATAAAATTCTTTATTCCACTCAAGCTTTCGCCATAGGGCGGCACTTTCATTATGAGGCACACCATGGACAGTTTTTCTGTTTCGCTTTATTTTTAAAGATTTTGAGAAGCATCCAAAACTGAATTTAAAAACCGAAATAAATTTCATTTGAATATACAAAAGTATATCAGTCCTTTCTTCTTTGCTTACAACTAAAGAAATGAATCTCATCGATGTTAGGTTCGACTGATAATATTTTAAGCAAAGAAAATTGTACTAGTTATCAAAATTTAACAGTAATATCGAAGTAACCTTAATCAATAAAGTTGTAAACAATCAATGATTAAAAAAATTTTCAATAGAATTATTATTTAAAAAGGAAAGCAGAATTAAAAAGCAGAATTGGGTTAATCAATAAAGTCATTGTCAGTCACGCCTTGATCCATGCTTAGAATATTTTCTCATTGATTTTAAATAACCAACAAATGCTGACGTAGATGGAAAAAAAAGATGCCAGAACCAGGATCGTTTCGTTTTCTTCCTTAAATTTCTTCGTAAAAATGGAAAATTATTCAAGAAAAAGGATGATTTCGGATTCTCTTAGGCCTGAAAATAATGTGCATTGATTTCGTTGTAATAGGGATTTGTTATACTTGTCTCAATCCGTGCATATTTTTATAAAATCTAACCCAATTTAACATCGACGCGTATGTATAAGAATTCATTAAACTTTATTAAATTAAATATTTTTAGTTTACACTTTCTTAAATTATGCAGATAACTTATTGAACTTTGTCTATCATTAATTTAGGTAACACTAGCTTCTCATATTTTATAAGAATTTTTAAACATGATCTTAACATTCAACCATTAATTTTTACCTGAATTTTAATATTGATTCAGTGGATAGCTGTCTTTGGATAACTGTCTTTCTAACTTATATCAATTCACTACTGTTTGTCTCTTGTTTCTTCAAGAGAAAATGTACAAATCTCTGTAAATGAGCGCAGAGAAAATCAAAATTGTTTTTAATATAATTGAGGAAATCATCTATCCTATTAAAATTCGAAGGTAAACAAGCGTATGTATGTATGTATGTCCGGCTATCTCCTCATGAACCGCTGAACGGAGAAGCACGCGGAAAGTACCAAAAGATGCGGAATAATCCAAGGAATCCATTTCGGCCATTTAAAATCCTAAATTACAATTACTTAAAAAGATATTAATTAAAAACGTCAAAATGAATGAATTGACATGCTGCCATCTATTGGCAAAATGGTGAATTCATTCACGGCGGATTCTTTTTTTTTTCCCCTATTATTAGTTTTCGCATCCGGTGTTGCATTTTTTTTATTTATTTAACGGAAGTTGGTATTTCCTTTTGAGCGATATTCTGTGTTCTTCTGCGTTTGGATTTATTAAGAACTGAAAAAAAAATCGTTTTTCTGCATTTTTCTTTCTTTTTTTTGTCATACGGTGTTTCGCAACATTACGTTTGTTGGGGGAAAATATTTATGCATTTTTATCCGTTTTTTTCATTATTATTCGTTTTATTTTTTCTTTTGCAAAAAAAATATCATGCTAATCTGTTTTAATTTATAAGCATAAGAATTATCGCGTTTTCATTCAAACCAAACTGCTTTAAGGTAGTAAAAAGGCTAAACTGAAAGTTTTAATCCATCAAGAGAGGATTCAAAACAGATTTAAATTTGTTGGGAAAGCTTAGTGACAATATTTGTAGGGGAAAAAACAGAGGCGGGCATATGAAAAAATGTGGATTCCGAGAAATGCTGGGTTATTAACTATAAGGTAATTAAAAGGTTGGATTTAAAAATTTTAACTAAACAATATAGGATTAAAAGGATATTTACGTTTTGGGGGAAACGTAACGTTTACGTTAGCGACAATATGTGTAAAAAAAATAAACCGGAGGCGGGAATATGAAAATTAGTAATAAATAGAATAGATTTGAAAAAATATTTACATTTGTTGGGGAAAGTAAGTGACAATATTTGTTGAAAAAAAATGGAGCCGGGCATATGAAAATATGGATCCCAAGGCCTCACGTCATCTCACTTCTCTCTGCCCGGGAATATCCCATTATTCAAGATTGCCCGTGCAACGCCGGGCCATGCAGCTAGTTTAAACTTAAAATTTTAACTGTAGCTAACAGATTAAAAATTGTTATTGTCAACTTAAAAGCTATGAAATAAACATCTTTGTATCTTCAAATTCAAAATGTGATCTACAATTTAATTTAATCATTAATTAATGATTAATTAGTGATTTATCTAATTTAGCTTTAACACATAAATGCATAGTGCAGCACAAAGTCTCCGAAGTAACCTTTTTCCCCTATCAAACGTCCATTTTCTGTTCAATCGATATGTTTTGAAATTAAAAACTTTAAAGAGGAACTATTGTTGTTCTTTTCCATTACTTTTTCTGTTAATGACTTTAATTATAAATAAATAAATAATTATAAATAAATAAATAATTGAATTTAAAATGGAATTCTGATTTCTTCGTTAATTTTACGTCAACAATATCTAAATAAACTAAAAATACTTTTTAAACAAATGCATTAAGAGGCTGAGAACGTAAAAATATAACTGATTCATGCTTACTAAACTGCACAGTGTAGGATATAAATCAACATCTTTTAGCTGACTTAAATTTAAAAATCCATTATTTAAAACTGAAGACTTGATAATCAGCCAACATTTGAAAAGTCTTTTTTAATTCTTTTCTCAGATCCACTTGAATAAGCGAAATATAAAAGCACGAACGGTGTGTCGTCCTTGAGTCTGTTGTATGCGTCATAATTTCTTTAGTGCTAATCCGTCTTCAAAGAGAGGTCGTTAAAGTTAGAAATATCGCCGCTATTTGTTTAGCAATCAGTTGAGTTCACTCTGCTTTGAAATAGTTTACCCACTAGAAGTTTCTTACGTTACTAAATATGGAATTTTAAATTGCTTCTCAATTTTATATATTTTATTTTTGTTTGAACGTGAAATATGGCCAGATTATTCTGAAAGGTTTCTAACAGATTTTTCTAATATCCGGCAAGTTATGACAAAGAAAATTAAAATAAATATGTCCTTAAGAAATCCGAAAACCATTTCTCACTTTCATCTACGTTGCTTTAAGAGATATATGAATTATTTGTTCAACAAACGTAATGTTCCTTTTATCAAGTTCAATATTGAAGCATTTCCATATTTTGTCTCAAATATGAATACCATTCCACATTTTTATCGAACATTTTAGAACGAAGTCTTTAGCTGTTGATTTGAAGTTGCTGCTATCCTTTGAATGCCGATCCGTTTACTTTCATCAAGCTGAAAGAAACCTAAGCGAATAGATTGGACAGCACTTTCATTTCTTTCACTTCTGCGAGGTTTATTTTTAGGATAAATATTGAAAGCAGTGTAAAGAGATAACAGAAAATCATAATTACCCTCTTCTTTTCTCTTTTCGATCCAAAAACACTGATGTTCAGACAATCTTTATTATGCATTGTTCACAGAAATAAAGTCTAGGATGTATGATAGAGCAAAGTATCATAGTTTCTTATTGTTAAGGATATGAAGAAAAAGATAATAATTATTTAAAAAAATAAAAATTTTAATAGACCACGTTTTTAAAACTGACTAAAAAGTATAAAATAATTTCTTCTAGCCCCATACAGATTTATAACCCCATACAGATTCAAAACGAAAAACGTGGGGCGCATGTAATAGATAATTGATGCATAAATAGTTTATTTCAGTCACTAACAATTTTATTGCAATGGAAATGATATGAACTGTTGTGTGAGTTTTCTCAACGACAGCTACGCCCTACACTCCTTACTATTAAATATTGCATGCGCCCCACGTTTTTTTCGTTTTAAATCTGTATGGGGCTAGAAGAAATTATTTTATACTTTTTAGTCCGTTTTAAAAACGTGGTCTATTAAAATTTTTGTTTTTTTAAATAATTATTTTCTGCTTTTTAGTCTTCTGTGTGTGAAATTTTGCAATCGATTTTAAACATCTTGATGAGATTATGACGGAGACATGTGGCAAATTTCAGGTTTATTTCAGTTTCTCTTCACCTGATCATAAATAGAAAATTGTTATTTTCCTGAAAAAGTAAGTTATGTGACGCAGAGACCTTTGAGATATAATGAAAAACCTACTGCGCATGCGCAAAGATATGGCTAAAATATGGGGGTGCTTCGAAGATCCCATGGTCCATCCATATACCCAAGAACCAAGTCTGTAATGTTAATAGTTTTCGAGATATAATGGAAAACGTACTGCAGATGCGTCATGCAAAATATGAAATGACAGACAAACAGACAGACATACAAGAAAGCGAATTAATAATGCATTGCCATCTAGTTCTGAACTATGTTTAAAGTTTCAAGTCTCCAGCTCATCGGGAAGTTAGTTTAAAATCGATCGCAAGATTTGTACCGGACAGACAGACAGACAAGAAAGCGAGTTAATAAAAACGTGGTAAAAATGCATAATTTCCACATTTTTAACGATTGGAGACACAAACTTTGTTTGTGGCATCGAAACTCACACGTTACCGGATGCATTTGAAATTTAAGCTTCGTCTAATATAAAGAAAAATTGGAGGAGAAATTATCGATAAAACGAATACAAGGCAAGAAAAATTTGGGCTGAATTAGCTTTTATTTAGACTTCTTTATGAATTTCTGTCGTAGACTTACATCTGTTCATAGTGGTCTAATGGTGTGTCGGGAAAGGAAGAAATTATGGCTCTTTTCGTGGTATTTTTAAACGCTTATAGCTCCGCAACCAAATAACATAGAGAGTTGGTTTTAGTTTCATTTAACAGAAAAAGTTTGACATTGAAGATTTCAAAAAGAATTTTAGAATTACGGTTTAGTCACAATCGAGCTTCAAAGTTGGTGAAAATCACTAAAAATTTTGATGACGTCACAGAGACAGATGCGCACGCACGCAGACTAAGATAATTCATTCATCGATCTGAAGTTCACGCGAAATATTACTCAAGAATTGTTGAATTACGTCGAATTTTGTGCTAAAGTTAAATGCTTATAGCTCCGCAACCAAATAGCATAGAGAGTCGATATTAGTTTCATTTAACAGAGAAAGGTTGACATGGATGATTGCAAATGAATTGTAGCATTTGGAATTACGGTTTAATCACAGTCGAGCTGTAAAGTTGGTGGAAATTACGAAGAATTTTAATGACTATAATGACGTCACAGGGACCGATGCGAGCGCACGCATCAGTTGTGAGAGGTTTATTAACTGGATTTTAATTGATTAATAATTAATTCATTTCAGATTAATTAATTCATTGACAAAGTCACATAGAGCTACTTTAGTCATAGAAATTCACATCTGAGTAATCGATTAATTAATTGTCTTAATTTATTATTATTAACAATTGTTGATTTAATTTAGCTGTCCTTTCCGTCGATTTGATTGAGTTGAGTTGGTTTTAGTTTCATTTAACAGAGGAAGGTCATAGAGCATAGGTCAAAGTCACGTAGAGTTACTTTACTCACAGAAAGTCACAGATGTAGATGTCCACGCCCTTCAATCCCAGCGGCCGTTTCGCAGAGACAGCCTCCCGCCGACTTTTTTTCTGTCCTTATATCTTTCATTTTAGAGATAAAGAAATTCAGTTATTGTGGAAATTTATATATCATCATAAAACCACGTTTGTGTTTGTTAATAGTCATATGAAATAAAATAAATAAATTTTACGCTTTCTGTACAGTCTCAAATGGGGTCGACTGAAATAAAGTCAAAACATTGTCCCTTATCTTAGCACTAAAAATTAACTCAAAAATCCCATCTGCAAAATAATGTTCTATAAAGCACGGCTTATACGTCCTTCAACGGACTAACGTAAAACTACGTATAAACAAAAGGATCGTATGATAAAAATTTTAATAAACAACTTTGATTATTACAAATTTAATGCTACTAATGCAAATTCATTTAAAAATAATCATTTTAACATTTCTAAGATAGTGCTAGTATAGTATGGGAACAATAATTAAATTTTAAAATAATATATTTATCCTGAAAGTGTGAAAAACTAAGCCTTTATTGCATATCTTGAGAACTAATTGTATGTTTCTTATTTTATACACTTATGTGCATGTTCGTAGCTCTTGATTTGGAAATGGCAGGGAGGAAGGGGATTTTAACCCCTTCTTTGTGTCATTTTTTTCTGTTTTAACTATTTTTTTGTAAATACTCGTACCTGTTTACTAGCCGCAACTGTGTTGTTTGTTTATTTTTGATTTGTTGCTTAGTACCGTTTTAATTTGTGGCTTCCTATATTCTTTTCATTTTTTCTTATTATTTTCTTGCTTATTATTTTTTATTTTAATGTTATTTAGTTATTATACAAGAAATTGTGTATTGGACAGTTTGAAATTGTGTATAGGAAAATTTGAAACTGTGATAAGAAATTGTGTATAGGTTGATTTAGCCTTTTTCTTGTGATGCAGCATGTTGCATGTTTAGGTTTTAATTTCTGGTTTCCTGTATATATAATTTTTAGCTTCCTTTTTTTCTTTTTATTTTCCTTAAGATTGTATTTTAATTTATGTTATTTGGTGATTAATCAAGATTTTGTGTTTAAGAAAGTTTGAAAGTGCGTATAGAAATTTGAAATTGTGAGAAATTGTGTTGGTTATTTTAACATTTTTTCCTATGAAGCAGTTACTTTGCGACGAATTTTTGTACCCGAATTTGCTGGCGTTCTTCGGAACTGTCAGTGGCTCTATATTTGTATGTCCGTAAGGACAGGTCAAATTACTATTTATTATTTCTAGGAAAACTTTCCACTTGATAAAAAATGACAAATAATGACAGAATTTGCGAATTTTAGAAAAGACTAAAACGACGAACAACCATGCTTACGTAGTATGTAAACGAACTACTTTGTCATTAATATGGTTACGAATGAATCGGGACTGTAATGAAACGATGTATAAATGATAAACTTATAAACGGTGCTTTACTGTAATAGAAAAGTTACAAGCCATGGAAAGGGAATTATTCTCAACAAAAACAAACATCAAAATCGTACAAATCATTTCCTTACGTTTGGAGCTTGCCAGAAACATTATTGACATAATACCGATACTGAGTTTAGACTGCCTATCACTTTTCAAGCGTGCACGCACATGTCCCGACGCATTTCTGAATATTTATTTCCCATACATTTTAAAGAACGCCAGCGGGTTCACGAAAATCTTGAATATCAACGGGTTGCATATGGAGAATTACTCATGAAATTTCAAGAATACCCCGACAAATAAAGGTTTTTCTGAAGGGGAGGGCGGAAATAAAAATACTGTTTTTCCTTGCTATAAGCAAAATAACTTTGATGTTATTCTTCTCGATATTTATTTTTCAGAAAAAAGCGAAGAAGCGAAGTTTTTCTGATTCATAAAATTGGAATACAGTTCTCTGAAATGAAGGTATGTCCACACATGTGTTTATTTTCGGTTATTGAAGAAACTGATGCTTTGGGACATTGGAACGATAACTGTTGAAAAGTCAAATCATAGTAAATATCGCTGAACATATTTGCTTTCCAAAGACCGAGTTAGATGTTACAGAATAGTTTTCCGGTGAAATCTGTTGGATTTTGAATTTCCTTCATAAAGCATACCTTACGCTTGATGATTTTTCTAAGTTGAACTTAGACGAAAACTTTATTTTTATTCTCACATTTTTTTAAGGGAGAAAAAAATAAGAAATGAAATGTTACTGATTTAAAGAGAAATATGTCAAAAGAAAGATGTGAGAATTTTAAATTTTTGTATAAATTTTCGTAAAAAAATATTTAAACAAAATTTTTAAGATGTGTGCTGTTATGGCAAATTTTACAAGCCAATAAGTTTTCGTTTAGTTAGATGAAACATCTTTCATAGCTAGGGTTGCCATACGTTTTGTCCTGTTTTCTCCCTAAACTCTGCTATTGCATATTTACAAGTAAGAATCACCGGTATTGGCAACACTTAGATTCTATTCAACCAGTTTGCATATCTAAAAGAATATTTAGAGAAAAATAATACCAACCAAAATTGTGAAGCAACCATGAAATTGAGTATGGTAGACAAATGGCTGAAGTTTTTTGCAGATACACAGTATATTGATCAAAAGTGTTGTCTAATAAAGCTATGCGAATTGTCCACAGTGAAAATGTGGAGAGAGTATTTTTCCTAATGTCAACTAAATGGTCGGACGAAAGAAACTCGTTGCCAGTGGAGACAACTGAAGCAATTTTGATTTGGCACTATAATTTTAAAATGACTTGCGACGAATTTTATAATTATGTGAAAGAGTAAATTGATATAATTAAGAAAGTAAAATCAACTTTAAAATATGACTGGGCTGTAAAGGATTAGATTCGCGTCTTTTTCATTATTCTACGTGTTCATTTTAGTAGATTGCTCAAACTCTATTGGTATTTTTATTAGAGCAAAATAAACCATCACCTACCCACTTTTTTCATATTTTATTTATGTAGCATTCAAATGTCCCGTATCAGTGCTTAGCATTTATGGCAACCCTACTCAAAGCAAGCATTTTAATAACTTATATTTAGAATAAAATCGATCGTAAAAATAACCTGATTAATAAATTATTCTATAACTGATTATCAAATGTTGCATTACCCTTTCGCGTTCATTGGTTTCGCAGTAAAACCACACACAAGAATTTTTTTTTTACTGATCATGGGCGAAACGTAGGGTAATTTTTCTTTCATAACTTCAAAGCCAGATATATAGGCCAACTTATATAAAAATTCCAGTTCAATACAGTTAGTATTCACAAACATATCGGCATTGCAATAGCTAAATTGCTTTCGATCCCTAAGAGAAACAAAATGATGAGGGTTCCTGCACAAATTGATATTTTTTGAAATTGGATCTTCGAGAGTAATATTGAATTTTATGAAGGTTTAATATCCTGAGTACTTACGTATACTTATCAATTGAATAAATAATTTAAATTGCATTTCGTTGATAACTTATTGGGAGGAAAAATAACCCGTTAACGTTCGTTGGTTCGATTGTCAAATCATAAATTTCTTGAAAATAAAAAATGCTAATTTTTTTCCTCTACATATTTATGATCAGCTACAAGTCTAATGCTCATTTTTGAAATAAATTTAATAATTTTCAAAACGAAACATGTAGTGAACTCGAAAGGACTAAAGTTCGTTTTACTGAAGTAAACATCTTTCAGAGATATTCTTTTAGGAAATTTGCTTCAAAAACGTTTATGCTTATAAAACTGATAGATTTAAAAAACCATTCATATTACTTATCAAGGTTAAGTTTCAAACCGTACTACTCAGAATTCCTAATTGAATCCGTCCATAGCATGATTTTAATTTTACTCAGATTCTTATACAGAGTGTTCACAACTTATTGTCTGGGTTTCCTTACCTCATAACTTTTGATTAAAGAACATGACGGTAAATATTATTACATATTCATAAAGTACAACTCAAAAAGCTTTTAATAACACAAAAAATTATTTCCACAAGCCAGCCTTTCGCGGCGTGACACTTGGACTGAAATCGAGTTCAATCTCGAAGTATTACGTGCCACGAAAGGCTTTCACAATTTTTGCACTTAAGTTTTTCTGATAGCATTCCACCTCTTAAAACTTTCGATGTTCTGTTTTCTTCCAAGATAAATATTTAACTACTCTTGTATAAAGATTTCATGCGTTTTACTAACCTAAATCTAGACACATCGAGACTGATTCATCGACCCTTGGTTAGTTCCGTCGTCGTCTTTAAGATGTCGCCTTTCAAAGATTTATAAACAGGGTGTCCCAGACAGATGTTTAATATTTTTAAAATCTATAAAAAATACAAAAAGATTAAATTAAATGCAGTTAGAGGCAAAATAATGAATAAATCTAAATTCTACAGTATCTTCAGTGTACCTCTACGTAAGCTGAGCACGCTCCATGTGTTTGGAAAATTTCATCGCCATAATGCTAGGTTTAATTTAGATCGTTTAGTTATATTAATGTCCCACGAAGCAACACGAGGGTTATTTGGTGATGGACCTCACAATTTTGAACCACGGTCAGATGACGAAGATGACACGTGCTGGCACCCTCCTCTGCAAATTTCAGCACCGCACCAGCGGGAGGATGTTTTGCCCCCTACGTATGATTAACGTGCAGCAGACCCATATATAGGGTGTATATTCTGTTGAATTGGGTTTCGATCTTGATTCAACTACTAAAAAACATTGAAAAACAGGTTTTTTTGTAATTGAGAACAGGCGATTAAATGCATTCTGAGGCAGTATACAGCACTTTCTTAGCATTTCAAGAATATTCTCTTCATACTATAGTCAGAAGCCGAAACACGTGCTCTCATTTACCCCTATGTCTCTGGAATAATTGGGAACATATCGGGGTAAATTAAGAATGGACCTGTAACTGAGACTGATTAATTAATAAATTATTTTGTAAGAGAGGCATTGCTTAATGAACCCTGCAGAACATGATTATACACTCACAAAATTGTATACCTCTTCTCCTTAATGTGGACGCTTCCCAATTACTCCAGTTGACACTAACAACCTTTATATCATTGAATTTATTTATTTGAAAACGTCTTTGCAACAATCCAAATTATGTCAATAAAGTACACTAAAATTTTTTATAAATCATTCATTAAAATCAAGATAGAAATATTATTTTAAATGATAAAAACAAAACTTTGTCATGATAGTATGATCATTACCTGTGTGATTTCCATCAAAAAATTATTCGGTCAGTAAAATTATTACTTCAATTCAATTTCTTCTATATTTTTTTATCGCATACATTTCATAAATATTTAATGAATTAATGTAACGAGCATATGGCAATTTTCAAGTATTAAGTTCTTCCTATTATTTTTTTTTATCTCTTGACTCGTCTTCCAAATATATTTACACTCCATTTCCTTTTAAAATATGTTTTAAAAACGTAAAACATCGATTACACATAAACTTAACAAGAAGGAGTTTGGTAAGCACTAAATTAAATTTTTGGTTTCTCTGGAATTAATAAATTTCGAGAAAATGTTCTCGAAAATTCCCATTATTAAAAGAGCATCAAGAAGAGTTCCTGTTCTCGTTTGTTAAAAACTGACCTCTTTAATTTGTGAATCCGCATATTAAGCTGACGTTAAGTAGCTAATTAACATTTCAAAACTGCTTAATGTTCTCAGGAGCGTCAGCATTTAATTTAAAGTTTTGATAGCATTTTTCTCGTTAAGAGTTTCTCTAAACGTTTACTGCATCGAGGTTGAATGTCGTAAATAAATGCCCTTTCCTGGAAAAGTGTTATCTTTTCTGTCTAGACTCCATTATTTGCAAATTCCTTAGAATAATGCATCGGTGGTTTAGGAATTCGATCGATAATATAAAGATGTTCACTAAGAAGCAATACAGCCCAGAATAGCTATTTTTGTATCTTACGTCTGAACAGAGATATTGAAAACATAAACCACTACTCGCAATTTCTTGAACTTAATTTTATCTTTCAGTTAAACGTCTACAGTTAAAACAATAACACTTGAAAGGATTCCCATTATCTTCAGTCTGATAGTCTCTTGTCTAATTGATGTGAAAATTGCTCTGAGATTTACAATGTGCATTCCTTCCGCTCATTCGCATACTTGCAACTACTTAAGCTACAGTGAATATAAGCTTCAGAGAATTTAAATTTGTATCAGTTGATTACAAATGTTTAAATTAGTTATCAACTGGAGATTTGAAGTATTTTATAATCCTGTATGAAAGGCGATATTGTTCAGTATGACATTTTGTTTGATAAATAAAATGGTTAGTTAAATATGACTCTAATATTGTAAAAGTTATAAAAGTTTATATAAACCTGATTTCGTAAATATCGTCTGTTCTATAGTTCTTAGAAACTAAGTATGTTTATTGATCATTGTAGCATTATGTTTTGGTTATTGAACCAAATTAAATTTATTTCCCTAGAATTTTATGGCGGAATTCCTTCCTCATTTTAACATATAAAATATATTTTTCCAAGAATAATTATCAACGTCTGGCGCAGTACAAAGACAGCCGTAGCGCCATAAAATCAAAACCATGTTCTAATAACACTAAATTGTTGGAAGGAAACGGACACGAAACCTGTTAGTGTATTTTTGGTTTTATGGGATATTTGCTTATTTAACATATATTCTAGAAAGAACCAACAGATGGAGGAATAGGTCTTGGCTCCTCCCTCTATTAACACGTGTACCTGACTTTAAAAACAGGTTTCACGAAATGCTATAGTGTTGTTGTTGTGAGTTGTATATGTATTTGTGATATGGAATAATGTTGTTGTGCTATTATTCGGAAGTGTACGCACTCTCATCGTCAGCGGCAAGAAATGTGTCTCTGTCTTGTTCTATGCCACTAAAGAGTACGGCGCAACCAGCGGAGTGATCTTTCCTTTGACTCCATCACACTCAACACCGAAGATCCCATGAGAACCCTTTTTAGCGCACCAATGCTATTAATATCGTACTTAGCTATCACCAAAATTTTCATGAAATTAGAAAATATTGATAATCCTGTAACTATAAGAGAAGCAGCTTATATGAAATGAAGAAAAACTTTTAACACATTTGAACCTGAATTTCTTTGACTGCAACTTTATTACATAAAATCGTATTAGTTTGCACGTTATAAAGAACCAAATAATCTCGTAACTTCATCTAAATATTTGCTTCATAATTTTAACTAAAGGCTTAAAGACTCATACTTATCATTCTTTTAAAAAGTCACAGAACATTGACATCAAATCAAAATACGACAAGCATCATGCTCTTAATTCTATATTCCACGCAGTCATCTTCAGTGATGTTCTTCACAAGTACAAGTTGTGACCAATAAGTAGGGTGAATGATGTAATAAGTCTTACATTGCGTAGATCTCACATGGAAACTGTTTACAATTCTTCAAAATAGTCCCCGTCGTACATTAGGCACCTCTGACAACGTTTGTACAAATAGCGGAAAGCTCTTGAAAACTCTCCCAATGGTATAGCTTTTAATTCTTGTGTCACAGCAGCTTGAATGTGTGTAATGTCTATAAATCACCGCCCTTTTAGAGCCAATTTAAGTTTAGGACACAGGAAAAAATCCGGCGGTGACAGGTCTGGGTAATACGGTGGGTACGATAGTTCTGTAACCCCATGTTGAGTCCAAAACTGCTTTACAAGCGCAGCGGTATGCGGCCGTGCATTATCGTGCAAGAGAAACCAAAAGCCAGATTGCTTCAGATGTGGCCGTACACGACGAATACGAGACAAGAGTCGTTTGAGCACCTCGCAGTACACAGTCTTCAAGGTCACGGTGCCATCTTCATACACATGCTTCAGCATTGAAGGGCTTTCGCCAGCTGATTTTCCCAATTTGTACAAGAATTTCAAATGAATTCTCTGCTCCATAACACGCCGCAAAACCACTGAACAGAAAACAGTCGATAATAAATTTATCAAGACGCACAGGAGCTCGAAACCCCGCACTACTGTAAACTGAATATTACGGAACGCGACGAAGGTGTCGCTGACTATCGCGTTGTTCCCTATTTCAATTTCAGGGGTTCTACTTATTGATCACACCTTGTAGATTCAAGATTGATATCAGGTGTCTTCAACAAGCGGTATGTTTCACACTTACATAGTTATTCTCGCTCTTGAGAATCATTTTCCCAGAAGGTCTTCTTGTGTTGAAAGCATAATAAACAGAATATTTATTAGCAGCATGTTTTATTCCTCGTTAATTGATCGATCTGTATGGTAAGCTTTGTCCTGGGGGGGTTTTCGGCCCTCTTGAGAACGAGCGGAACTTTCTCAAGTGACTGAAACTTTTCTTCGAAGCATTTTAAGAGAAAAAATATCAATTCTTTTATAATAAATTCTGAAAAGTGAGGTACGTAATCTTAACCCTGCACCGCCGAGTACTGCATATCTGAGTGAATTATGATTTTACCTTTTAAGAATTAACCGTGCATAATTTAATATTTGTCAAATAAAATAATTTACTTCTTACATTTTTAATGTGAAGTGGAGAAGTTTTTCAATAAAGATGTTTAATCAAACAATGGTAGTTCTTTAATTAATCAATTAAAAATTCAATGAGAAATTTCTTTAATATTGTTTTTTTCGAATCATTAATGTTGACGAATTAAATGCAATTGAAAAGGAATGTTTGTACCATATAAATTTCGGAGTTGGAGGTGGTAGTTAAGGATAACTATATATATATTTTAAGGCCCATGTGATAAATATGTTATTATATATAACAATCAGATCTTATTATATATAATTAACGCATTTTTTGTATAATTATTATTAAAAACTAACCGCATGGACGACTAGCTTGTTCGCTTGGAATATAATTTCGATTGAATCTCTTAAGTATAATTTGATATTCATAGTTCCCTTAACAAAGTCATTTTAAATTTCAAATTATGATACATTTAATCCATGTTCTTTCAGTAGCCTTGCGCATATTCTGTTCCTTGTCTGCATGAGCGTCCCTAATGGAGTTGGGTAACTGTTTGTATCATGTAGCATACAAATGCATGTTGTCGGCATTAACTTCACTCTCTTATTCCTCTTGAGAAATATGCATTTGATTTCAACATTAAGATGGCGCAGAATATTTTGCTTTCAGCAGCATGTTAGTTGTACGAAAATATGCTGATTAAAAATATATCATTAAACATTAATATATTACCTTAGCTTCCAACAATGGAAGAGAAACACCCAAATAAATATTTGTTTAAACAATGAAAACGGTTTGGATTGCGTTGCAACAATGATAAGTATTGTAAATTATGCGTAAAATAATTTGAAAAATTCCTTAAAATTAGAGAAAAATTGTACTGCATCTTAATTCATATCATTGGAAAGGTAATTGTTTGCCCTTTCAGATGAGGTAAAAATGAATTTTTTGCAGTAATATTTTCGGAAGTTATTAAAGAAAAACGCGAAAATTTCGCTTAATTTTTAATTAATTGCAATTCTAATTGAAATTTCAAAAAAAGAGCTCCCAGGTGCACATTCCCACCCTACAAAGTATGTTTGTGCCAAATTTCTTAGCTCTAGGTCCAGCGGTCGTCCCTGTAGAACGCCAACACACACACAGACACACATTCTCCTTTATTAGTAGTAGAGATGCCCGATTATTATATCCTTCTGAAACCAAAAGGTAAAATTTTCGACCAATTTTCACAAAAATCGAGATGCTCTTGATAGAATTACATAAAACTACATATAATTAATTTATTAAATATTTATTAATTAACATTATTAACTAATAAACTTAATTTCACATAATTAATAGATGACAGCATGGGACCATCCAATGCATTGGACAGCGGAATTTTAGGGCTTTGAATGGAAAGAAACTTTTTCTGTAAATAAGACTCAAATGTCCATTAAAATGGATGCGGAGTCTCAAGAGGATGTATAACAACCGATTACTCACATTGACCGTAATATATATATATATATAAATCTCATGAGATAAATCATCTCAAGACTTTGTACAATTTCTCAAACTTAATATATCACGGAAAGACTAAAAATTCAATGCAAAATTTCAATCCATTGAAATAATATGATATAATGTAATAAAATATGATAATATGTAAGTGTAAGTCTACAAAAGATTTTATAAAATTGTGTAGCATCAGACTAAAGGAATAGCCGTTGTCATATCAAAAATTTATTGGGCTATTTACAAACGAAGTCGTTGAGTCGTCCAGAAAATTTGAAGAACTGAACTTTCAAGCTTGAAATATAAATCAATAACGAACATTCACATTACGTACATGTGCCTCGAAAAGCAATACATCAAAAAACACTGGTAAAGCCGTAGTCAGTTCAACATTTCAAATATAAGACTGGAGCCTGAAAACAATTCGTTACAGTCTTAATACCTCCCTGCTGGGAAAACTTTTCGGAAGTTTTAACGACGAAAAGTTCATAAAGTCCTTGGAATAAGCATGACGGATTCTTACCACTATGGGTCAGTGCACTCCCAAAACAAAACGCTTAGCATGTATTTAAATAATATTTAAAAATTACTATTTTAAAATAAATACCTAAATTTAAACATATAACACCTTTAATAAAACAGAATAATAAAACATTAAACAGATGGAAAGTTTGTCTCGTTTTAACTCGTTTGACTTTTAAATTCAATAAAGCATTTTACATTTTTTACACAGTTACAGAAGGATCATTAAGGTTAGGAATTCTGCTTACTCCATCTGCATTTTTATGTTTTGAACCAGGTTGATGGTTAATTTCAAAGGTAAAAGATTGCAAAATTAATGACCATCTCGATAATCTGGGATTTTTACTAGCCGCAGAGTTAAGCCAGACTAAAGGATTGTGATCAGTCTGTATAATAAAAGTTTGCCCATCGAAATAATGTCTCAACTTTTGAGAAAAAAATTGCGAAAATTATAGCCGCACATTCCTTCTCACTGACGTCACATTTTTGCTCAACCTCTGAAAATTTCTTGTTAAGATAAACAATAGGATGTTCCTTACCGTCTTTACCGATCTGAGATAAAAAAAAAAAAACCAGCCCCCATTCCGTAGTCAATTGATTCAGTCTGCAAAATAAACTGACGATTATAATCTGGCGTATATAATACTGGAAAATTAGTAAGAGCATTTTTAAGAGATATAAATCCCTTTTCACAATCTTCTGTCTATACAACAGTCCTCTTCTTAGCCTTCCTTTCTAAAGCATCTGTCAGTGGAGTAGGAAGTGTGGAAAAAATAACATCCTGCAAGTCCGAGAAATGTTCTGATATCAGTTTAAGTAGCAAGTCTAGGAAATTTTTGGATTGCTTCTACTTATAGTTCGGTCGGTTTCCGACGTCCTTGACCTACAACAAGTCAATGATATTTCACTTCTTTAAAAGTTTAATAGTTAATCCTGCATTCTGAATTCTTCTTAAAACTGTGCTGATGTCTGAAATGCTCAGGAAAGGAGTTTGAAAAAAATGCAATGTCATCCAAATATGGGACAGAAAAACTTTCGCATTCCTCTAAAAGTTGAGAGATCATTTTACTGAATTCATATGAGGCATTCTTGAGTCCAATTGGCATTCTCAGAGGTTTATATATCCAAAATGAAATGACAGACTCTGCCAGTAGTTGAGTAATAGGAGTTAGTTGTATTTGCCAATAACCTTTGGATAAGTCTATTATCGTGACATATATAGCCAATGAAACAATTTCTATACAGTCTTCGATATTTGGCAGAGGAAAAAATTTTCTCTTATTTATATTATTTACCTTTCTGTAGTCAATACATGGCCTAGAATCTCGACCAGGGGTTTCAACTAAAATCAAATCATGGGTGACGTATAGTCAGAAACACCCACTTAAATTATCTTCATAGCCAACATCTTTTGTATTTCAGACTTCAAAATATCATTCTGCCTAGGAGAATTCCTGTAAGGTTTCGAAAGAACTGATTGATCACTAGTTAATTTAATATCATGTATGACTAGATCAGTTTTGCCAGGGGCGTTGGAAAAACATTTTTGGTATTTACATAACACATTTTCCAGTTGATCAATTTCATGTGCATCTAGTGTCTCACTCAAATTATTAGTTAGGACTACTATTGACAAAACATTCTTTTTAGACCTTTTTAATCTTTGTTTCACTCTTAACTATTTCCCCGACGCTCTCAGGAATGCCAAGGTTTTCTTTCTTTTAAAGGATGGCAAAGATCCTGGGGCATGCTCATCGTACCGACCAGTTTGCCTACTTCCAACTATTGGCAAAATTATCGAAAGGCTGTTTTTAATTAAATTAAATTTTTGGCTAGATCACAATAATATCATTCACAATAATCAATATGGCTTCCGTGAGGGCCGGAGCTGTGATCTGGCTATTCAAAATATTGTTGATATAATCAGGGAGAAATCACAAACTCATCATATCGCCCTCATCTCCCTTGACATCAAGTCGGCCTTCGATAATATGAACTGGTCGGTTCTTTTTAAACTTTTTGACGATTTGAACTTTCCTAAATTTTTTAGAAATTTTATATTTCATTATTTGAATAATAGGACGGTTTCTTTCTCCAATGAAATTGTGACTATTTCAAGAGCTTGTTTTAGGGGCTGTCCCCAAGGGTCGGTGGTCGCTCCTACAATTTGGAACATATACATAAATCCCATTTTAGAGAGGAACAACACCAGCTTCTATACCCAAGCCTTTGCCGACGACCTGGCATTAATTATTAGTGGAAGGACGGCCAGGGAACTTGAGGCCAACACTAATATTGCCCTGGCCGAAATTGCTCAACACCTCCAAGAAATTAAACTTTCACTTTCTGTTCATAAATGCCAGGCGTTGGTTTTTAGAAGTGTTTCCTCTCGGAAATTTTCTAAACGCAATTCCACTATCCTAAATCGTAAGCCTACGTTTAAAATCAACAACTTTTCCATCAAAATCAGTGACAGCCTTAAAATCCTTGGCATTGTACTCGATAACAAATTGACCTGGACCGCCCATATGTCTTCCTTATACAGTAAAATTTTAAGCCTTACCTCAAATTTTAATCGAGTGATCAAGTCTGATTGGAGTATGAATAGGAACATTCTAAAGATTTGGTACTCTACTGTTATTGAGAAGGCCCTCTTATATGGAGCTAGTATTTGGGGTGGGGCCCTCATTAAACATCACATTTCTCGGCTCCACTCCTTTCAACGTGTATTTCTGTTGCGCTTCACGAGGGCCTACAAAACTACTTCGACCAATGTTCTTAATGTCTTGACTGGCATCCCGCCCCTTCACATTACTGCAAAGGCTGAGTTTTGTAAGTTCCAGATCTGGGTTCGGCGCTCACCATCTTACAATCATATCATTAACAATATTCCTCTTGACTACAACATTAACATCAGAAATATTCCCTCTGAACAGAAATCCATAATTTTGCCATCCACCATACAGGAAGCTGATTTTGAGGTGTACACGGATGGGTCCAGAATCGACAATGAGACTGGGCTCGCCGTGTGCACCTTTCAACAAAATGATAATGTCTCCAATTTTCTTTTCAAACTCAATAGCTACAACTCTGTGTTTCAAGCTGAACTGGAGGCGATCCATTTTGCTTGCAATTGGGCCCTCCAGAACAACTATAAGATCAATATTCATACAGATAGCTTATCATCCATTCTTGCCATCCAGAGTGCCAACTCCAGATCAGGGTTCGTCTATTCTGTCAAACAGGACATCTTTAAAGCTAGACATCTGGTCGGCCTTTCCTGGGTTAAGGCCCATGTTGGCATCCCAGGGAATGAATGGGCCGACCAACAAGCTAAATCCGCAATCAACTTAGGGATTGAGAAACTTATTCCTGCTCCACGTTCATTTCTTAGACGAGCCCTCAAACAGCAAATTCTAAATGAATGGAACGAATACTTCATGAATTATAACTCAGCCTCAGGGGCGAGAGCCAGGGATTTTATTGACAAAGTTGATTTTAATTTTTTAATCACCAATAAATTTTTAATCTTTTTCTTGTGTGGCCATGGTCCTTTCCCTTTTTATCTCAATCGTTTTAAGCTCTTGGATTCTCCCTCGTGCATCTGTGGGGAGGTGGGTGACGCGGACCACTATGTGTTTTCATGTTCACTCACCAAAGACTTTCACCTTTCTAGGCCTGCAGATGCACATAAAAAGGCTTGGTTTCGAAATAATATGCATAATAGGCAGGCTGTCACAAAAATTAGTGAGGCTTTTAGGATTAGTGCAGGAATTTGCGATTCACTGACCCGGGACGGTTCTTCTTAGTTTTTTTTTCTGTGTGTTCGTTTTTGGTTGATCTTCTTAGTTTGTTCTTTTATCGACTTTTACTGTTGAGGAACTTCTATTTCCGCTTTTAATTTATATCTACTTGCATGGTCTTTCCAGATTTGGATTTTTTAAATATTTTTAATGTTTGTTGTTATTTTAATTTTTATAAATTATCTGGCATTGCCAGATTATTTATTTTTTATATAAGACCTTAACTAGCTCTTGTTGATCAAGTGTTTTTCATGTTTTTAACCTTTTAGATTTTACGCATACCGCTCTCCCTTTAGTTTTTAAGTTTTTATTTTATTGTATTAGTGGTTATATGCCCCTTGTACTCAGGTCCTCTTCTGGTATATTCCCGGCCGGGCGGCTGTCTTCTACTGTTGGCGATTCTGGTGCCGACTTAAGGGACATTTAGGTATGGGGGGTATCCCTCCCGAGCAGATCTGCATTGGTCCCTGGTGTGATTTTACTTGTATTTTTAACATTTTATCTCTATGACTTTAACTTCTGTCATTTTTATTTTTAGACTTTCCCTTTTATATATATATTGAAATTTTTAACTCTGTGCTAACTTTGTGTGATTGTGTGGTTGTGTGTGTGTTTTGTATTGTCTGTGTGGTTTGCTTAAATATTTTTTTTTTTTTGCTTTCTTATTAAGCTTATGTTATTTGTTGTGTATTTTAACTGTAGATTTTTATGAGTTAAACTGTTGTAAACCCAATTTTCTAGGTTTGCCATCTTTTATTATATTATTTTAGTCCTTTTAGTATTTGTTATGTGTTTTTATATATATTCAACCCTCGTACTACGGGAAACGATTGCTTTTTATATGATCCTTTTACTTTTTTTGCTTTCTTGTTACGACTTATTTTATTTGTGTCCAGCACCTTTCTTGTATGGCTCCAGTTTTTATTGCCATTTGTAATGCCACTGTTGGCCTTTAATTCTGCCATTGTTGGCATAGTTTGTAAAGTTTCATGTGTGTCCAGCACCTTACATTTATCTACGAAGCTCCTGCCACTGTTGGCATAGTCTGCACACTATTTTTTAAAGTCTCAATAAATCTGATCCTTGGGGCTGGGGCCCGCTGTTCCCCGGCGTGTTTTAGGGGATTCTCTTTTCTCCCCGGTGGCCTTTTTCTCTTTACACCCTTTTTTGGGTAAGTGTGGTCACCGTGGGAATTTAGATTTAGGTTTAGTTAGGACTACTTCATACACATTAAAGACATTGGTCTTCGTGTCTAAATAAGGGATCTCCATTTCCTCATTGATTAATGAATTACCTTCTTCCAGAAGGAAGTTAACTTGTTCCGACCTTCTATAATAAGGTTTCACCATATTGACATGGTAAACCTGAGATTTATCATTTATTCCAGGTATTTCTACCACATAATTTGTATCAGAGAGTTTGCTCAAGACTTTCCCAGGCCAATCCAGTGTGCGCTCAGTTTATTAGCCTTGTAGGAAGCAAAAACTAAATATCCTTCTTGAAATTCTAGTTTAATATCTTTCTTGTCATACCACACTTTATTTTTTAGCTGAGAACGTTCCATTTGACCAACATCTAGTTCTTGGCAGCGTTTCAGCGAATTTGATTTACAATGAAAACAAATTACGTTATAGGAGTCCCTTCATCTTCTTTTACATCCATCTTTCATACAGCAAAGTCAAAGGTGTTCTCAAATTCTTCCCATGTACTAATTCTGCAGGTGAGAATCCGGTACTTTCGTGAACCACCGGATCAAAGCAAATAATGCAGGAAATATAACTTGTTCCCAATTTGTTGCATTCTCCAGACACAGGACTCTCAGAATCCTTTTGACAGTCCTATGGAATCTCTTGACAGGATTATTTCCTGAATGGTGAATTGAACTGGGAATCACTTTTACACCGAATATTAGATATATTATTAGATATATTTTTCCGTACTCGGAGATGTTGGCAAAGGACCACATGCATCAGCATTGATTTTTGAAAACACTTCTGGTATTATTGGGACCAATTTCATAGGAGCCGTCCTTTTATCATTAGTTTTATCAACTCTTTGACATTTATCATATGTTTTTACATATCCTTATAGTAGTGATGCCAACAGAAATATCTAGAGAAAACCTCTTTCGTTTTAGTAATTCCCACATGCCCTGAAGTTCTTTCATGACATAAAGTCTTTAACTCTTCTCTATAGTCTTTGGATATTACTAATAGCTGTCGCTCTACTCCTATTTTATCAGATGAAGTTTCACAAGAAGTCCATTCGGAAGAATTTTATAGCCTTGAGAACCTTCATCTGGATTTTTTCACAGGACAATTTTTCCACCATATGTTTCAATGTTTCACATTCTTTCTGTTTAGATACTAAAATCTTTTTGTCAACTTTCAGGAGTGATAATCCCTCAAATCCTAATTAAGCGCCGGGAAAATAAAAATTATCTTCTTCTACGTTAGTACCATACGCCAATCCTGTTTCTATGGTTTCGGTCTCTTCGGAATTGGTATTTTCAAACTGGCTTGTTGCCTTTTCCTGATCAGTAATTCGTTTCTGGTCTCTAGTCTGTACCTTGGATTAGCAAGAGACAGTCTCCAGCTTTTTTTAGCAAGGCTGCTGTGCGGTTTCCCAGTAAATATCTTCCTTCATCTGCTTGGCTCCAGACAACTGCAGCTTTAGTTATAACTTGATCGAATTCTCGTTTAAACTCAACTTCTGCCAAAGTCAAGCAGATAGGTGCTTCATCAAATGGCTGTTGAACCCATATGTGTTCACCTGTAAGAATTTATGGTATTATTCTGTTTCTACACACAATATCTATCGTAGTTCCCGTGTCACGAAGAATGGGAATTTTAAAGCCAATTACTTCAAAGATAAATGTATACGGTGACAACAGGTCATTATCTGGTACATTAATCACTCGATTTAGTGAAACAGAACCTTCAGATTGCTTTAATATTGGGCAGTTGGGACGAATATGTCCTATGGAAGTACAATTATAACATTTCACTTGCTTCTTGCAGTCAAAACTATTTTCAGCTTTTGAGCTTTTATATTTTTCGAAATTTTTTTATTCCTGTTCTTTTGTCGCACCTCCAACGTGTGCCGCATTCTTTTCTTCGAAACCGGAATACTTATCTCTATGGTCATGAGAAGCGATCTTTTTTCCATCATATTCCCATATTTTCATATCGATCTCATTTTTTCGAAAGAAATTCCGGGGATTTAAATTTCGGCCATTCGTCTATAAAATGTTCTTTAACTTCTGTGGAAATTCGACGTTTCATTTGATTGGTGATAATTAAATCACAAAGTTGCTCAAAATTTTCCACTTCTAATTCTATAATCCATTCTTGGAAATAGGTTCTTATCTCATACTCAAAATTTTTCCAAGTTCAGTCAGCATTCTTCGAGTGTTTAGTGAGCATTTACCTAAACATTTCGGCTGACAATTTATATAGTTTCAGCAAAATATGTTTTACTCGTTGGTAATCCTCGATTACTTCTTCAGGCACTCGAGCAATTAGCTGGACCATGCCGTTGGGAAGTAAACCCATGAGATGTGAAATCTACAACTGCTCAGGAACCTTTGCTCTACTCACTTGTCATTCGAATAGAGTCAGGTATAAGCTAATATCCCCTACTTTTGAATCAAATTTTTGTATCAGATTAGGCACATCGAATGAAGACTTGAATATTTCGTCTGTAGTTGACTCTATTCTCTTCGTTTCTATCTCTAATTCCATCTATTTTAAGAGAATAGCATTTTCTATCTCCATCTTCTTTAAGAGGGCCGCATTTTCTCTCTCTTTACTTTTCTTTCTCTTCTTTTTCTTTAGCCGCTTCTCTCTCCTTTCTGGCCGCAGGTTCTCTCTCTTTTCTAGCCGCAATTTCTCTCTCCTTTCTAGTCAGAAGTACTCTCTCTTCTTTCTCTTTTGGTTCTTTCTCCTTTTGGCTGAAGCCTCGGCTTTTAAAATATCGTTAAAGATCTCTGGTCCGTAGTCAGCTGATGACTGAATCAACTTTATCTTGGGTTTACATATATGCCGACCTCTGCGGCTAGACTCAGAAAATCAATCTTCTGTGCTTTAGCTAGAAAAGTCATTTTTCAAAAAAAATTAAAAGGCAAAACAAGATATGAAAGTAAAATATATCTGTATGCTTATCAAATATATCTGTATGATCATGTTACAAAATTGTCAAAAGAAACAATATAACACTTTCATGAAAGTCCATACAAAAAGTATTACTACATTATGCACTTCAGAATATTCCGACTTTAATCCTAGGTTATTTAATATTCCACACCTACTAGATTATTCAAACTTCCGAGTGTGTAACAAACAATTCAAAATAATTCAAAGGCTAGACAATTTTAAGTTTATCCAGTCTACCAGAGATTGTACTGAAATAAAAATCTTAAATCTCCTAGATATCTGATCTACCGGAACTTAACAAACCCAAGAAATTTATTCAGCTTCTTTTAGACAATTATTTAAAATAAACAAAGTCTAACGGATTATTTGAATTCAAACTGACAACCATCAAAAAATATTTTTAAAAAATTTTAATTTATGCAATCTACTGGAAATATATAGGGCAAAATTCTTATTTCCTAGATATGGACATTTAACGGACATATACTTGAAAAGAACTCCTTGATATTTTCCTGGACAATTTTTTTTAAATTAACTGTCTACTGGATATATAACTTAAATGTTCAATTCAAAAATTGTTATCTAGAACAATTTCAAATTAAAATAACATAAAAATGTTTAAACCTGGAGGCACTGATCCATGAAAACATTTTAAATCCGTTACTTATCTTGAATATCTAACTCAATGGTGAAGGAATCAAGGGCGCACCGGAAAATCTCTTCTCCACAAAATGGCGCTCTCTCTCTGAGCTGGAATTCTTCAAATCACAAGAGGAAAATCAAACTGCAGTTAACTTGAAACTGGATCCACCGCTTTCCACCATTTAAAAGTCCAGTATGCAACATCAGACTAAAGGAACAGTTGTTATAATATCAAAAATATATTTTATTTGGCTATTTACAAAAGAAGTCATTGAGTCGTCCAGAAAATTTGATGAACTGAGCTTTCAAACTTGAAATATAAATCAATCATAAACATTCACATTACGCGCAGTCTGTGCCTCGAGAAACAATACATCAGAAAACACTGGTAAAGCCGTAAACAGTTCAGTATTTTAAATATAAGATTGGAGGCGGAAAACAATTCGTTACAATAATTTCACACAGACATCAACTGCCATTTATCTTAAATCTGCAACAACGTTTCCAAGATTATAAATACGCTACAATAATAAACAAGTTCCGTTATGTAAATATTTAAATATTACTACCCAAACGTTTAAAGCTTAAAACCAAATAACAATTCTGTATTTCGAATATTTTCTTTATCCGAGAGAAACTTGCTTGTGCTTTTGTGTGTTTTTGAAGTGTGTTTGTGAACACATTATGTTTATATCCGCTTAGAATTACATAAGAATTCAAATAAATAACAAAGATTGTTTTCCGAATTTTGAAAATCTAATAACAACTATTCAAAAGAATCGAACGAGTTTAGATCAGCAGTGTAAAACTTATTATAGGAATTTAAGAAAAATGTTAGCCATATATTCCATATTGTTTTGAAATTCCGCTTTCTAAATAAATAGCAAAATAATTTGAATAGTTTCAGTCAGGTTTCACAGCACAAACAGAAGTTATTTGTGTAAATATAAATAAACCTCAAAATATCGAAGAAAATTAGTGTCTCTGTGTTATTTTTAAGAATAATTTTTATTAGAGTAATTAATTTTATCAGAAAATAAGTATAACCGACAAAGTAATGCATAAGAGAAATATTTTCCAATTAATATTTCCAATTTTCCATATCTTCAGCCAGTGAATAAAAATGGGTACTGATCGACTTATTTCGATATTTAATGCTTTGAGATTTAATGCTGGGCAATCAAGATTTTTGAAGCTTAACAGGATTTCATCTGAAGCGGGCAAAATCTATACCTTACGTATCACGATTTAGCAATCTTTAGGCAATGAATTTAATTTAGTTACAACAATAGTCGATCATTATAATTAGGCGCAGTCATTAAACCATTTTAATACATTACTTTTTCGTTACTTATTTCATAAAACTTCAGTTTAATTTTTTAGATTTTGTTTTTAACTAAAAAAAACTTCTTGAAAAATATAAAGGCATTATGATCTTTTTTGCTTGATTGTAACGAAGCTTTCGTCGGAGTTAAAATCATTCGTAAAGCTGAACATTCACGGGCGATCTACTTTACGCAAATTTGACTGCTCCAAGCAAATTTGACTGCTCCACGCCAAACACAGTTGTCATTCGAAACACTGATGAGAATTTGAGCGGTGTGGTTGGAAGTTTGGTTATCTAAAGCGGGCCATTCATCTCAAATCCAAAATGGAAATTTTGGAATACGAGAAGGAAAAAGCAATCGCCATGGTCGAAAACTGGTGAAAATTAGGAGAACGGCTAGTAGAAGTCGGCGGAAAACTCAGATTCCTGGAAAACAAACCACTTCTTTATTCCTTTCATATCAGTAGCTGAGTTGGTCACCCCCTCTACCTTTTCTGAGTATTTAGAAAGTATTTCCGTTTTTTCTTTCGTCCCCTAATACACGTTTGGTCAGGTACTGGGGTTATTAAATGGCCCCGCGCGTCTTTCCGCTTGTCGCACAGACTAGTTATTTCACGTAGCTGATACGGTCAGCTTGTTTTTGCCCTTGCCGAATTGAAGTTTTTAACTGTTTCTCATAATGACGACTCCATACGTAAAAGAAATGGGGAGTTTACGTAAATTTCTTGCTGAAGTTGAAACTGATGAAGTTCCAGACTTTGACAATGAAGACGATGGACCTGAGGATGTTTTAGAAGAGACTTTTATCAAATCATGAAAGTTTCTGATAACATGATACAAAATCGGAAGAGGACGGAGATTCTGGAAATGAAGATGTGAATAACTTGAAATTGTTTTCATCAAATCAAGGCACTGAGTGGAGAAAAATAAAATTTAGGCAGAATATTCTTTGTCTTAATATTGTGTCGCGCTTACATGGAACAAAAGGACCAGCGAAAGATGTGGCAAGCCCTGTGAAGAGTTGGGAGTTATTCATCAACGATAACATGATTTATTCAATTGTAGAGTGAACAAATATATTTATCGAGAAATGCACACCAAACTTTTCACGTGAAAGAGATGCACGAAAAATTAACCTCCAGATATCCGTTCTTTATTAGTGTATAATAATGTAGTACATTTGATTTGTGTTAATTACTGTATTCTTAATGTCACAAAGGCAAAGGCGCTATTTTTCCAACTAAAAATATAACAATTTTAGCTTCACAGGGTTAAATTTTACTTTGAGGTCATTCTATGACTCCCGCTCATCTTAGCGTTTGCTAAGGAGATTCGCGTTTCTCTCGGGTTAATCTCCCAGCGCTACTATACTTACCCTCCTGCCGTATTCAAAATGGTACCCCTCACCCCGCTTTCCCGAGAGAGCTTCACTGCCCATCCCCTATTTTGTGGTTTTCGCTTTTGTAAGAGAGAGTCGTTTCCCTTACTCACTATCGCATTTCAGTTTTATGGCCTACTGCGCCGAATGAAAATTCAAACATTTCTGCCACACCTCGACAGTTCTCATCGGATTTTGGTACTGACGACGGATTTTGGAACAATCAGCTCCAAATGGTGTAGAAAGGAGAACTCGTGAATGTCCAGCTTATCATATCTCCTACATTTATCTCTATTTCAGAATAAATTCTTTTTCTTCTAACATTTTCTGTTAAATTTTCTCAGATCAGACATCGCATTCCAAAGACTATTAAATTTACTTTCATTTTTAAAAATGATCTCTCGTTTCTTTTCTACATTTAACTGTAAGTCGTTCCTTACTTTCAATTCTTATAAAAATATCTTTTTAAATACTTCTTCTTATCTAAATATAACATTGCTTTTCCAGGCCCAAATATATTTCTATACGAACATTTTAGCAATATGCAAAGTTTCAATGTTGCAACTTTTTTCCTCGTAAGATTTATGACTGAGGCATTTAAACCTGATATCCCGTGTCGGAGTGAACTATTTTGACTATTTCAGAAAACATTCTCACTGCAGTTTATTCTCCAAGTTAAAATAGTAGTGCGATTGAAATATCTTCGAGACATTTCTCAACAAGCTTTATTTTATACTTCCCCAATTCAACTGTCGAAATCTGTACTGTTTATTCTGTCTGTTAATGTAATGAAAATAAGATAATATTTGAATAGCCTAAAGAGAGAAGATAAAACATGAAGATTTTTTGAGCAAGAATTCATTTACCAACATTTTTTTATTGTTGGATTTTCATGCATGCTACATAGTTGATACTTTGTTTCAGTGAAAATTCATTCATCCTCGCTTTATTAGAATTTTATGGAGTGTGAATATCTTATTATGAACGTATCCTCCGTTTTCTCTTATGTTTTTCGGAGATTTACAACAGCATTTTAGATAGTTCTAGAATATATATGCTTTGCTTGGTACTTCAAAATTTTTCACAAATGTTTTATCATTTGTTTATCTGGGAATATACAGAAAATATCTATTCCAAATTAAAGGACGAAAACTTAACTGGTGTGGCAGTCATCCGACAACTTTCGAATTTTTCCATTAATAATCAAAGGATTAAAGTCGTTGATTTTTTTTGGTTTAACTCAAAGAATGAAACGCAGATAGCCAATAAAGGAGGCATACAGGGGAAAGCGGGGTAAAACCGGGTACCTAAGACTCCAAAGCCTTTTGGAGCTAAACTATTCGACATAGAGCTTGTCAAATTGCACTAAAGTATTCATTATTTATCAGAGTACAATATATATTTCAGGAAAAGTCATAGTTTTACTACTTTTTTTACTAATGATTTTTTGTAGGAAAAAGTCAAACCACCTGGTTTTACCCCACCAGTGGAGTAAAACCGGGTACACATGTTAACGCTATGTGAAATTAGGGAAAACTAGATTTTAAGTGGAAAAGTAGAATATTTTTTATTTTATGTGACAAGTTAATAATAAAACATTTTTTTACGATTTAACGATATTTATACTAGTTGACAATTTAAGAAAAAAGACAATTTATTTCAAATTTAACAATAATTACGATAGTTGACAATTTAAGAATAAAGACAATTTTTTAAGATTTAACAATAGTTACCGTAGTGGGAAAATTGAAGAATAAAGACAATCGATTAAAAAATATTTCCAAAATTCATATTTAAATTAGTGATAATAGCTGTAGGAATGAAGTGATAATAGCTGTAGGACCTTACTAGGCAGGGGACCTAATAAGATCACTAGCGCAACCCTCATGTGTGGAGCGGACAACAGTTAGACGAGTTGCAAGTATCTCCACAAGATGCTTTAAGGTATTCACAGAGATATGGGTCTATGCTGAATGCAGTGCAGTTGACCGGTCCTGGAAAATTGGTGGTGGGCGTTCTAGAGACACAGCAACAAGATCGAGGTGGTCCCACAGATATTCGGTTGAGGTTTAAATCTGGGGAAACTGGGAGTCTTGTACCGAAGATTCTCCTTATTTTCTTCCAACCCCTCACGTATAGTTTTAAATGCGTGGTACTTGGGATTGCCGTGCTGGAAGATGACATCCGTTCCAAAGATAACCATCTGCTTGAAGGGATGTATTTAATATGAACAAGTCGATAAATTCCCGTAGAAACTGGCCCGTAGTAGCTTCCACAATGATGAGTAGACCCAGAACATGTCCCAAAAACATTATCCAGACCATAAAGGTGCCTCCGTCAGTCCTCCATGAATGGTTGCATGATGTTTGTTCTCCAGTGTTCCTCGCCATATACCATCCACCATTGATAAAGTAAAAAAGAAGAACACGCATGATTGAAGAGACAACCTTTTGTCAATCTACTGATGCTACTGTTGTGCGAAATTCGGCCTTTTTCGCAGATGAGCAGTCGTTAACAAAGATCCTGTAACCATCAGTCTGCTTCGGAACCCAAAAGCAGCAATATTTCCTGAATCATCATTTTCGACACACTTCCGGGAGTCCTTTGGTTCATTTCGGCCCATAGTTGCTCCACTTGTCGGTCATTCCGAACGCATTGTCAAAAAATGTAAAATATTTCCCAAAAGTAACCAATATCCGTTAGTAATTGAATTGAAGTAACTCGTTAGATAAAAACTTTTGTATTAATTTATATTAATACTATGTTGGTAGCCTTAAAATCATATAAATTCTCTTTCAGTACCAAGATTTCAAGATGTATATTTTTTGTCTTATACTCGATACATCAATACATTTCATTGAATAACTTGTTTTCATAAGTTCATTTTAGATTTACGATGTCGTACAGGTAAAGATTATAGGAAAAACAACGAAAAACTCTAATGATAAAGTAGAGACAAAATTTTCCAGAAAGCAAAATAATTCTAATAAAGGTAATAAATTTTAATAAGGAATTGAGCATTGATTTCTTCCTCTGTTAACTTTCATGATGTTCATTTCTATATTCTTTAGAAATAGACCCATTTCTCTTACAGAGCTCCTAATAGAGGGCAGCACGAAAAAGGGTTACCAAATACACGTCTGCGAATACTCTCGGAAATTAAGGTAAAATATTTAAAGTTAATAATCTTAAAATCTGATCAGATTAATACTAGTAAATAATTAATATCAATTGACTAACGAAGATTTAAATCTCGAAAACCTTGAACCAAAAGCTTTTATTTGAAAGCCTATATTATACAATTCGATTTATTTATTTTATTATATATTTAGCGTCCTGCTTTAATAAACACGAGAGGAACAGAGTTAGTAACTTTTCATCTTAATCTGAGGACGAAGACCTCTTACCATGCTCCAGAATTCCACATCACATCAGCAGGAGGACGTCTGATAGGCAGCAAATTTTATGTGCATTTAGTCCAAATAAATGTTAGATTTTCGAGGAATTGCACAGATGTTCACTAGATTTATAATACTTAATGATAATTTATTAAATAATTTTGAATTAATAGTATTTGAAGCTTATTTCCAAAACAATTTTATTAATCTATAGCACTTTATGATATTTCTGTTGCAAAAGAAGCCTTCTGTAGCACTGATTTCTTTTTTCGGTTGTTTTTTTTTACACTGAAGACAATGAAAATATCATGCAGCAAATAATCACAGCTACAAGGAACATATTTTGATAATTAATTAATTATTTCACTTTTATTATTATTTTTTTAATTTTTGAGTTCATTAACTTTTTCATCTTTTCTAATTAAGATTTCTCTGAATCTTCCCATAGCGTCAATTTTTAGGATAAATTTTGAAGGAAGCAAAGATTTGTTTTTCCTTTTTAAAGATGAATCAAGTCTCTCAGAAAGTCCACTTAGCTCTTAATATCAGAAACACAGATTTTTATAGAGTTTATGACACTTAATTTACTGCCAGATTAGCCGAGAAATCCGCAAATATTACTGATTAGGCTGTTCAAAACCGGATGATCTCAAATATTTCCAATGACTGGTGTGCGATCGCTTTTTCAGAATAAAAATCGTTTCGCAAGATCCAACATGTCTCAATTTACGAACACGCAAGTTTTCGGAAATCAACGCCATTAAATCTGTAAAAAAATAACTTACCGCTATGATGATATGCAGATGGGAGATGGGAGAAACAAATCTGTTTTCTTTTTATAGTTTCCATGTGACATATCATGTTCACTGCGGATCAATTAGCTTTATTTTAAAACTACACTATTTGATTTGCTATACACATATCTATGTACAAGGGAGATAGCAGTAAAACGACATGCATTACACACGCTTCAGAAAAAAATAATAGCACCCTCTCAAGCAATAACATATCAATTTCTCATCACCTTCACTGATGACATTAACTCTCTTAGATACGAGCCGCGATGACCTAGTGGTAAGGTCTCGGCTTCGGGAACGGAGGGCTCCAGGCCCGAAACACGATTCCAACGAAGATCCGCCGTGTAAGGGGCCTGTTGCGCGCCAAATCATATGTAGTAGCCAAACGTCCTCCCCCTGGAGTGGCGCGGAAGCCTAGAAAGGGGGGCGCCTGCCCAGATATCGTCCCCTCGTCATCTGACGGCGGTTCAAAATTACGAGATCCATCCTAAAATAGACCTCATGTTGCATCAGAACGGGGTGTTAATATAACTAGACGAATCTAAACTAAACTCTCCTCCATGCAGTGCAGCAAAAATGAATTAAGCCGTTGTCTGCACTTGATTTGCTTAGTGTTGTGTTTATTTTTTGTGGTAGTTTTATTTATTTATTCTCGTATTTGAGTTTAAATCCAATGCATATAGCATATATATAAAAAGCTAACGGACTAATCCATTTTAAATTAATTCCATATGTTCGAATCGACTGTTCTTAAATTGTCTGTGACTCTTCACTTTCAATTCTAAAAACTTAGTTAAACTAGTCATTATTGATAGTTATTTCTGTGTTGAATGAATAATTATCAGTCACTTGAAAAATCTTTATTTATACTTTAATTTCTATGTATCATTCTTCCTTTAAAATTTATCTCTGTGCTTTTACCCTGCATTATACTTTTCAAAATGAGCAAAAAGACTTTAAAAAGTTTGCAGAAACTAAAATACCTATAGTAATTTAAATATATTCACAGCAATGTATAAAAAAATTGAGCATTGATTTAATATATGAGGCTTTAATGGATGAATTTAATCAGTTTATATTATAATGTTCAAATTAATCATACTGCTGCATCGGTGTTACTTATATATGAGGGAAAAAAAACAGACTACCTTGTTGAATACTTAAATTAAATTAACTTATCTTCAATCTGGACTTAATATATAATTACACACATTTTTTCCTGATATTATATCATTTAACGTTACATCATTATGATGACTATATGAATGAATTATGATGAATATATGAATAATATATGAATGATATTACATCATTTCATTATATTATATCATTCACACAAAGTTTATGAATACTTAAATTAAATCCATTCATTTGCAAACTAGACTTAATATATAATTACTCATATTAGTTTGCTAGAATATGTTAATAAGTATCCAAATATTTTTAACAACCTCGAATATATATACTAGGTTTTAATAAAAAATTAATGGCAACATTTGAATTTAATCATAATATTTTATGCTATTACATTTTTCATCTTCAGCATCATTTTTAAGATGACAATATTTTATTTGAACATTTGCTTTGCTTTTGGTCCTGTGATGAAAATGAGAACTTCCAAATATCACAGAAAGTAATCTATATCCAATTAAAAATTTTGCTTTGAGCTCTAAAACTTAAAACGAAAAGTTACATTCTTGATTGCCAATTTATATAATTGGTATAACAAATTTTGAGTAACTGTTTAAATACCCAAGATGAGTTAGCAAAAATGATGCAAAAAGTATCGAACCTGTAACGAAATCCGATGTCTCATAATTTCTTCTTCACAAAAAGCAACCAGTTTAGAAGTTCTTCTTGTTATTGGCTCAATGAAATTTTTATCGGATTTTCTTAGAAGCCAACAATAAAAGTGTGATTTTCTTTCCAGTTTCTTTCGTTAGAAATTTATAACCTATAGAACCGTAAAAAAAATAATGCAACCAGTGAAAATATAGTTTATTATGGAAGTTAATATTCTATTAAACACTAAGTTTAAAGAATGAAGAGATTAAATTCATGTAGACGATTAATATGATAAAATAAAAATGAACTTCGATTTCCTTATCCATCATAAGACAAAATGGGGTGTTTAAGCTTATTATAGCTTATTAACTTGATAAAATAAATAATAGACTGTAAAATGAGGTTATCATATTTAAATAGTTTGCGTAGAGTAAACAACTCATTTTCAATAGTTTAATAAACTTACATAAAATATATAGGTGTAAGAGAATAACGTACTAATATTAAATAATAAATAAAAAGTAAAATAAATAGCTTGCAGTAAAATAACTAACTTTCATAAAGAACATAATGATCAGTAGAAGTTGCTATAATAACCACTAAGAATAAATAAATAAGTCATTTACAGCAGTGTAATAAGCTTACATAAAATATTTAATCCTTAGTAGAATTACATTGTCACAATTAATTCATTAACAATAAGTAAATAAATAATTTGCAACACTAGTAAGCTTACATAAGTATGTTATTTTTAATAGAATTATTTTGTTGCAATTAAATCATGAACAGTACATAAGTATATAGTTTCCGGCAATGTAATTACTCTGCATCATACATATTATCTTAAACAGAATGATTCTGTCACAATTAGAACAAAACAGAGCAAAGTTATGTTCTGCTAACTGTTAAATTTACAAATAAAATATTCAAAATATCTTCATTTTACATGTTTTGGCGCAAAGCAGTTGTTCTCATCTTTTAAATGTGGTACATAAATATCAGCTGAAGGGACGAAAATCGTTTATTTTTATTGATTTTTGGTGGTCTTTTCCAAAACGTTATTTCTAATCGTTTAAGAACGTAACCCGAGTTAACTCGTCCTAAATACCGTAGGTTACAAAATTACTCGGTCCTTAAGCGGTTAATAAATAACGATAATCAGAGTTTAAATCAATACTATTTGGATGCCGAAAAGGAAATTCTTTCCTTTATTAAAAAAATACCTTTCAAATCTTTCTGTAGAAAATTAGACGAAATACTGTTTTTCACTTGAAAGCATAAAAAGAAAGATTTAGTTATCCTGACTCAGCATATTGTTACAATTGTTACCGTTTAGGGAAAGTATCTTCGGAATATTGGTTTAAAATCTCTCAGTGTGCTTTCTAAAATTATTCAGTCAAAGTAAAATCTGTCCGTGTAGATACTCAATAACTTTCAGCTGACGCAGAAACATTGAAATTGTATTATGTGTGCGAGTGGCTATTAAATCATATATTGCTAACATATCATACCAAATCCATTAAATTTAAAAACTAAAGCGTCCAAACAACTAATAAAAGGAAAATGGTATAAAAATAATCTGTTCAACATATTTGTGACAAAAAAACTCACACATAGGTCTTTCTAACAGTATTTTATTTACAATAAATTTCAACAAGGCAAAATATGTACAATAAGATATTAATTATTAGAAAAAAAGGCAAAAAATATTACTAATTCTCTACTGTATCTTTATAAGTATAGTAAATATGACAGAATTAAAAGATGTTCAAATATTATGTTAAACAGAAATATTTCGAAGAAAATATTATTGTGCTTTTTTTCGTTTGTTTTAACCAATGACTTTTTAAACTGTTACCAGCACTTTCATCACAATATATTTCAAATTTCATGTAATTACAAGCATATATATGTTTTGAAAAAAATTTAGACTAAAATGTAGAATAAGAAAGAAAAATACCCATTAATAATCACATGTGGAATGTTCAAAAATGTTTTGCCTTTTTTTTCTCAATTTAAATTTATTCTTAGCAGAATAAAATTCGCAGTACAGATACAAAAAATATATAATGTAATCCGGACATTCTGTTAGCGTTTTTAGTTTAATAAAATCATTAAACTCATTAAGATTTATGCTGACTAGATACTGTATTCCCAACTACCGTGAAAAATATAGCAAGTATTAGCACTCAACACATTTACAATATTGTTAAAATGACTCTCTTACAGAAATGCGGTGCATTGTAGAAAAACTGGTTTGTGGAAAACACAGAAGTGATGTAGTAATAAATCGTAAATCATTCAGGTAAGTATGAAACAACGTGATATCACAAATAAAATCATTTAACTGCATTAAAGAGACATTCTACCTTCAGTTTCAATGAAGCAACATAGAAGGTAATGGAAGTGCAGGTAAAATGGCAGTTCAGTGCATGTTTTAATGAATACATATCAATGGTCCCGTAATAAATCTAAATGAATGGTTTAATTGCAGCAAAACTTCGATTAACCGTCACCTTCCGGACCGGGGCTGTGACGGATAACCGAATTGACGGATAACAGAAATCGCTTAATACATATGTACAGTAAGAAGAACAACTGAAATGACTTAACAAGAGATATTAAAAATTAAACTTTGCATTAAATAGAATGGCGAAAAATGCAGCAACTTCCAATAAAATACAGAAAAATATATTTACTTACAAAAAGGAAAATACAGAAGAAGTAATTAATAGTGATAACAATATACTTTTAGCTCGCAACGCAGCAGCATCCAGTGATCGCATTAACAATATTGTCTAAAATCAACTAAGAAATTATACAATCAAACTACAAAAATCATGCTTTAAGAAAGGTTTTTCCTGCATTATTTCAATTATAGGATAAATTCAGGCCACAGAGTGAATGTTATTTGACTATTAAGTCATTCCCTCGACAGAAAATTTATCCATATTAGAACACCGATGGCGAGTGGCACTTTCAAAGTTCGCTATTCGAGTTCTCTTCCATTTTTTCCATTTTATTTGTTTTATCTTAATGTGTTTTAATTTTTATTGAAGCATGATTTTTGTTGTTTGATTGCATCTTAATTGGTTAGTTGATTTTAGACAATATTGTTAATGCAATCACTGGATGCTGCTGAGTTGCGCGCAGAAGGTATATTGTTATCACTATTGTGTTTACTTCTTCTATTTCTTCTGTACTTTCTTTTTGTAATTAAATATGTACAATAATGTGATTTCCCCTCTGTATTTAGAAGAAAATAAATATAAAATCATTTAAAAGTAAATAATACAGATATATTGCATATAATTTTGTAAAACGATCAATGCAAACTTCAATATAAAAATAGTAATGTACAGAAATGTATTATAATACCATAAACCTGGATTAATTTTTACTTTTTAGCCTATGATGGATAATAGATACTAATGGTTAATCGAAGTTTTACTGTATCGTGATATTTTAACTTTAAACTGCATAAAATCATCCCAAAGCTATTCAAGATTACTATATGAGAAAGGTTTTAACATTTAAAGTAATTTGTAGATGAGTCACAAGTCAGAAGTATGATTCAAAAACCTTTATAAAGTTGCCATTGTGACACAAGAGAAAATTTGAATAAATTTTGTAAGGCCAAAAACCAATGGAAATATAAATTATTTAATAATTTTGTTATTAAAACTATTCTGGAAATTGTCTTGAAGATTATTGATTATTTCAAAGCAGCCATGCTTTTAAATAATCAATAATCTGTTAAATATGTGATTATATATTTCTAATGAAAAAACATTTTATGAGATATTTTGATTTCGTTCCGGAACGTGATGTTTTATACATCTAATTTTCTGTTTCTCATTTTTTTATACTCATATCCTTTTTGGTACCTTAAGAAGAAGATTACTTTTCATTTAAAAACAGGAAATATAAATAAAGAATTTTAGAATAATTATTTTATAGCAATTTTTATAATAATTGTTGTCAAATTGCAAACTGAAAAATGACTTTTTGATAAAAAAAAAAAAAAGAAGAATGGAACGAAAATAATGTTATTTGGGAATATATGTAAACGACGAATGTTAAGTTATGCAAATATCAAGAGCATTCTTTACATCCTTATTTACTTATGCAATGAAATTATGCAAATTTCGTAGAGATGCTGTCACAATCTATTTAAATTTGTTTGGAAAACATTATTCTTGTTTGTGAGTGTTCTTTCTGCTTGTTAGTCAATCTCTTAACCAGTTTAATAGCTTCTCTGTTAATCTAGTTTGTAAATTACAACAATTTAAAATCTAAAATTTCTGTTTCTCATTTTATTTTGAGGCAGAAAGCGCGACACGCATGGAATGTGTTAGAAGTATGGAGTTGCGTCAGAACAGTGCAAATGACTTTTTTCCCTCTCCATCTGAAAAAGTAGCTGTTGAAAGACACTTCGGTGTGATTAAGTGATTCCTACTTTAATAAGTGGCTAACATGCAGAAAAGTGGAAACATCTAATCTATTTATTATATAATTAATGGACAAGTAGCATTATATATTAATTATATTTACATGCTATGTGAATTCAAAAGAAAAAAATTTCATAATATCCTTCAATAAAATTAATTGGTACACTTAATAAAAATTTGCAACAAAAAGTGCTATCAAATTTCCCTTGGCACATCAGATATTTAAAAACTTTTTTATTTGGAATGGATACAATATTCTTTGCACATTTTTCAGAAATTCAAAAATAACAAAAAAGAAATTCGAAATAAATTTTTGGGCTCATGTCAGCTAAGTTTAACCATGGATCAGTTTGATAGAAGTCTTTTAAAGAGAAGTTTTACAAAGAAGTAGAACCGAAAAGTTTAATAAAGAAGTAGAACAGTAAATTCCTAAAATTTATACTTAGTTAAAATAACAGCGGAAATAACATTGCACCATTTCAATCGTTGGTTTATTTCTATGGATAAATTCATGATTCAAAATTAGTATCCATCAGATATATACCTTAATGCGACATTTGGGACCAAATTGTAATGTAGAATTCATTACAGTGCAGTATTTTTATAAATAAAATATTTCGCCAAAAATAAAGAGATTTCTTTCGTTTCTCCATCTCTGTGTGTCCAAATTTATTAATTGCATGAAAATTTAAATAATTATTTATATGCTGGTAGCTTTAATGGAAAAGTGATATGTACTTGTCTTTCTTTTGATCCCATACGATTTTATGCATCTAGTAACAAGATAAAGTGTTAAGTTAGTTTTAAGTGAAAAAAGTCTATAACTACGTATGAAAATTGTCATAACTTTTCAAAAGTTATTGAAAAGATTGTTACTCTTCCTCTGACTCTCTAAATGAGTGACGTCACATTCATCTCGAAGGAAAACAGACATATGAAATGTATTTTGATAACACATCATTTATTATTTACAATCACATTATATCTGTGCAATTAAACTTTCAAGAAATTAAAATAGGAACCTAACTCTTATATTCTATCACGATTAAGATATGAAAAATCTACCTTAAATCGACTGAAAAGGGAAAGATGAACTGTTATGGACATTAAACTACGTCATATTTTATAAAGAAATGTTTAAAAAACTGAATATTTTATTATATGTTTCGGAAAATCTGTTAAAGTATAAAAATTACCAGCGATAAGAATTCTAAATATTTTAACCATAATAAAACTTTCGAACTGATTTGAAACTGAAAGAATTCTAATATGTTGACGCCACTTACACAAAACGTGAAATTTTGTTCTAAGTACAATAATTTATTTACAAAAGTTTCGGGTGATTTTTTGAAATATAATATCATTATAAAATAGAGGAAAATCAATGAATACCCTCAGCTTAAGCGACTTGAAAATCTTTTTTAAAGCCTTCTCACACCTTAAAACTTAATGGCAATCACCTACAACAGATGATTTCAGTCTCTTGTAGTGTACAATAAATTTTGAGAAATAATACAAAACTTTTTGTAGGTTACCAATATCCACGTCACTATAACACGTTGTATTTACACAATCAACATACTGCAAAATGCAAATATAAACAATTAGTTAATTTATTAACAGTTAACATCTGAAAAGAAATCATGAAATGAAAAAATAAATTAACTTTAGGCAGACAAAAGTCAGTAAAGAAATTGTTTTCTAGCTTTCAGGCTATTCTCTTCAGGCAGTATATAGTTAAATATCATTGTATTAATTGTTATATTATTATTAACATAGCAATATATACTGGATACCATATACTTTTAATAATTAATGCGTCTAAATTTTTATTTATATAGTAATTTAGTTGAATATTTTTTCATCCTCCTAAAATTATTTGTTCTTAGGCAAGTTTTTAAAATTAAAAATATCAGAAATTGGATTATTTCGCTAAAATTTTCATACAAAGAAAATGAAGTTCTGAATTTGCCCCTGAAAATTTAAATATATATTTTTTTTCACATTTAACAGCATCTAACTTGTTTCATTCTAAACGCAATGTATACCTATTTGTTCATATTAGCATTTTTTTCATGGACATTACAATAAAACTTGTAAACCAATTTTTTTTTCCTTGTCTAGATTAAAATCATGCCATGATTTTGGTTTGTTCGTAGTTTATTGGCGTAGGAGCATTTTTTCCATACTGTGTCAATAATTATTAAAGATATAATTTATAAATTATTAATTTATTTTTTAAGCAAATCTTCAGTCTTATGAACAAACTCAGTTATTTTTTAACATTCACGCATTTTTGCATTCATTTGATGAATTCCTCCGATTACGTTTCTGTATAAAGTCAACTCATTTTGATTGAAGTTTAAATGATATTTTAGGAAGAGAAACGTTTAACTAGTGCCAAATAGGAATCACATTCCCAATAATTATTAATCTGAACAACATTTTTATGCATAGGAGTGGCACTTTTTTTGATAAAAACTCATTTTACAGAGAGAAATGGATCAAAGAGATATTCTTATGTATAACGTTGAACTCCGAGAAAGGATGTGAGGATAAGTAATGCAGATATGATTGCAAACACTGGCCGACAGATGGCACCACATCCAGTATTGCATCCATCTCCTTTGCAACAAGTTACGCAGTCGTATTCGTCTTGACTCCGGTCACAGTGATCGAGACCCAGCCCTGATGCTTGTGATGCATCTCTTAAAGAACATGGTGCAAGTGCACAAGTTTTGCGAATCCAAGCTTCTTCTCCCTCTGAAAAGGAAAGTTCCGAAAATTAATCAGTTTTTAAAAAATTGCTTTAAATAAATACAGCTATATAAATGAAATACTGCTCCGAAAATAACTTTTTCACAATTTTAAAATGGAACAATTACTTCAAAATATTATTTTTTAAGATTTGCCAACTAATATCTCAGATGGTTTTCTATAATGGAATTCCTGACAAATTCATCCAGGAAGTCAAAATTATACCTATATTTCGGAAAAAACTTTCTAATTTATTTTATTATTGCTTCTCAAATTATTAAAGTCTGATGAATTTGTGTTTTACTGGTACCAAATACTGATTTACCGTTTTACATAGAACCACCAAATTTGGCACGTAGTTAGTTCTTGAGTAGTAGAAGTAAGATTTTAAAAAATTTTATTTAGATTTTTTAATTAATTTACAATTAATCGGAGTTTCAACGTTTTTCCTCAGCAACTCTGGAGCATATTTTCAAACAAAACCCATTTTTACTTTACTTTTATATCACTTGCAAATTAAAATAAGTTTTACAATAATATTAGCTTATTTCCGCGCAATTTTCTCTTACATTTTAACCCTTAAAGGCCCAGTGTTGCTTTTAAGGAACATACCCAATTTTGTCATCTAAAGTCTTGAGAATAAGACTGAAGCTCTAACGCCTATTCTTGCCAATAGGATACAAACTGAAATTTTTATTAAATCAGTTTACAGCATATAGATTGCAGTCTGAGTACTGATTAAAAAATAAATTGATGTTTTTCACTGGGGGCTGCATCTTTTTTTAGCTTTGTTCGTACGCTTGAGAATATCATATTTTACAGTACAATGTTGAAGGAAATTCCTTACCTGTATTACTATTTATCAAAATTCTTCTGTGTTTGACATTACAGAATTTTATCAAGGAAATATTTTTCGGAAATAAAGCCCAGTGTTGTCAGTTGGTAACAAACTGTCTTTTAGCCATCAACCATACTTAAAACAAAATAGGATTTTTTAAAGTATTTTTCCCATGTTTTATTCACGAAATGAAAATCAAAAAATATTTTAAAATCAATTTTTAAAAAATCGGGCTTCTAAGGGTTAATACATTATTCAAAATTTATTACACAATTGATGATGCAATAAATTTTTACCATTCATTCGCTATGAAAATGTTTAGCAGTCTTTTTAATTGTGGAATTTATTTTCACAGTAAAATCTCCAAATTTAAAAAAGTAAGTTTACATTTCGAAAATATTTCATTTTTAAGACTCCCTTGAATACTTCTGGTTCAAATTTAATCGAAGCATTTCGCATTTTGTATATTATTTTGATACCATTTTGTGAATTTGTAGACTTGATTTATAAACGACGGCGAAATCTCTAATATATATAAAAGGCAATGTTTGTGTGCGTGTGTGTTTGTCTGCGATGTCCAGACGAATCTATCGCACTTACAGCTATGAAATTTGGCACACAGGTAGTCGTAATGGTGACTGAATGCACCTCGAAGCCGAAATTTTAAATTTTAATCTAGAATTTTTTTTATTTAATGTTTTGTGTTGTTTTGGTTGATTTTTCGCACTAATTTCTCAATAGATTGGTTTCGAATAATTGTACGACAAAAATAGATACACCATCGGAAAGAGCACGCGATTTCCGTTCTAATGAAGTTAGTTTTGAATTTCTAACGTAATTTACTGAATTTTGAGAAATTTTTAAAAAATACCCAGTTTTGGCATCAAGATGTTACTTTTGATTCTAAATTTGTTGCATCCGACTTTCTAATAACATTATTAATTTCAATTTTTTTCAGCTTATAACTAGAACGGTTCTGTCGGATTTAAAACAAGAATGGTTAAAATATCTTTTATCGTTTTTTTTAAATTAATTTTTTTCTGGGCCGTTGCGAGTTATTTTTCTCGATCGAGTTCCAAAAGCGGCACTTCTTCCGAACGTTGATGCCAATTTTGATTGGCGGACGCGTAGGATACGTCATGACCTTCACCTGAATGAATTACTTTGATTATTATTTTCGGATTTTATTTATATTTTGCTTGCTGTATAATAATCATTTTCACGTTCCAATTTTGTAATATTGTTTTGGATTAACGTACTCTGTACTGTAGCGTGAAAAAAAAAATAAGCAGGAAAATCAAAAAATGTGTATCTTTTGTTTTGATTTTGTTTTCAAAACTTTTTCATGTCATTGTGGGCGGTTCTTTTTTTTTTTTTTTTTCATTTTGTTAAAGTCCTGATTCCACGGGCAACGCCGTGCGCGTACTGCTAGTAGTATTATAAGAGAGTATGCGATGAAATGGAAAATGCTTTTCAACATTATAATGTTTTAGGTGATATAAAAATCGTTACGGCCAACGAAGCCAGACTATGACATAAAAGAAGAAAACTGCCTAAATGAAATTGCTATAATGATGCGGTCTAGAGAGGTTCGAATTTCTTCCTTTTTTTATTTTTTACTGAAAAGAAGCTCAAACTTCCTCATTTTCTTTAATTAATGCAGACATTTACTAAAAATCCTTGCAATGTCAAAAAGCTATTTTACTTATTCTAAGTTGTATAAAAAATTCTTGATAAAAGAAATATAAATTAATCAAAAGAATTAAAATTAGCAACAAATTTAATTTAATATTGTTTTTTAATAAATTGAAAATAGTTGAAGAAAATTCGAATTTATCATGGGTAACAAATTCTTTCTGTTGAAAAATTCTCCAAAACTCCTTTAACAAAAACTGGATCATTTTTGTACTCATCGCTATTTTAAATTATCTCTTTCAGATCGCAAATTCTGGTCGTTGCCGACACATATTAGCCAATTTCTTGGGCCACCAGTATTAAATCTTCTTCTCTTTTAAGTAATTTACTGATAAAAACATATTGAATGTTTCGGCTTACTTCGTAAAGTCCTGTCACGGACGTCTATGTAAATCCAATCCAAGATTTCAGCAAAATCTCCGCTAAAAGTAATAAATGTATCACACTTGAAAGAGTAAAACTATTCCAAATATTACTTCTGAATTGTTTAACTAATATACTTCCGAGACCCAGGCTCAACAGAGAGCAATTTCAATCAAGAAATAACACCGTATTTTAAGAATTCCAAACATACATATTATTTATAGACGCATCACAAACTTAATTTTACATCGCACAGAAACTTGAGTGGATAATGCCAGGTGCAAAGGTTTTTAACAGAAAATAAAAAAAAATACAGCTGTGCGCGTTTTGCCAGTGCTGTCAGATTATATATGAATTTGCATATCGGAGAACACATTTGATTAAGGGAAACTTACAAAAGTTATCACTTTTACGTAGCCTTTTTTATTGTATTCTTTCTACTAACTCTTCTACACTTTTTAATACACTGTGCATTAAAATATTATATTAAAACTATTAAAAA
>BGPR01000755.1:238747-254423 GCA_013235015.1 Araneus ventricosus
TTATATGTATTTTGTACACTTGCCACCAAAGGTCCCAGTGTACCTGATCTTATTTTTCAAGGTGCTCATTTGAATGAATGAATCCTGAAAAAGGAAATTGACCCATCAAAAGTAATTTTTTTCCTGTTGAATTTTGTGTTAATAGTTCCTAACATACATAAATTACTTTATAGTAAAATGCCTAACTTATAAAGCACAGTTTTAGCTATAATAACATGTGTTAGAAATTATGTTAAGTCTAACCTCAATTTAGTAGTCATCCATTTTCCATGAAATGGCCAAGTGGTGTACCTTGGACCATGCCCAAGTGGTGTACCTTGGTGCATGACCACTACATGGTTTACCACTTATGTTGTGGAAAAATGTGATATAATGTGGAAATTACCACATCCCGTGTTGACTGGAGGATCTGAAAGGCAGCTACGGAAATTAACATTTGGAAACGACTTGTCTAATTATAATGTTGGTTAAGCCTACTCATAGGAATGAAACTGTTGCTGTAATAATTTTATATTCGGTCTAATCTAAGACCTCATTAAGTAAAAGTGCTCATTAACATTTTTCTGTAGCTAAAATACCAATAAATGTTTATGTTCAAACTATTCGGTTAGATTTTTTAAATCTAGAAATAGCTGGTCCAAGGTACACCACCCATGGTGTACCTTGGTCCTATTTGCACTTTTTTTTAAATTGTAAATAATGCACTGAAATACTTTTTAAAAAAATCTACAAAAAATATATGTTGTGTATAAAGGCCTAAAATATGAAAGAAAAATTGTTTTGTTACCTTTCTTTTAGTAATTATCCAATTAAAAATTAAAAAGTAAAAATGGGACCTAGGTACACCACCTTCCCCTACTCCAAGTTCGCTTTGACCAACACAAGAGTTCCTCTTTGTAATGAGTCCTTGACTCATGGTTTTGGCTAGATATGCAAATCCAAGCGGGATTGGAGTCACCACCATCATAATTTAATATGGAGAAGTAGCATTTACAATTTCAAGTTAACTATCTTAGGTTAAAAAAAACATGTTTACGACTTTTTGAAAAAATAACCGTTACTGATAATAATTTTTTACGAAAATTTCTTTGTCTTTATTCATTTACCACCTCAAACTAAGGTTTTGAATTTATGTTTGGTTTGACTCTGCACATTTATTGATAAAAAATAAATCTTTTTTCAAAAGCATGAGAAGAAAGAAACGTTCTTGGTATAATTTTTTTCACCTTTATTTTATTCACCTCCTTCGATAGATATTTATTTTCCCTTCAAAACGAATTCCTAATATTTTGCTAAACCCAGAAATGGCGGAAGTATCAGTGAATAGCAATGTTTCTGCCCATAACCGCAATCTTTTGTTGGAAACATAGTCAATTATAGCGTCCTGGGTTGAAATGGGGAGAGTGATTGCTTGAAAAATTGTCCAACAGCTGTAAAAGAAGCTGTGGAAAGAAATATAGCACGTTTAAGTGATGTTGCGTAGCAACGGCTTTTGCACGAACTTCTTCAGAACTTTAGAGAGAAAATCGATTTATACTCTAAGATATTAGGTTATACGATCGTGGTTTCGTATATACTCGATTTTTGTCTGGCAATTCAATCCCAGAATAACTTATTTTATCGTGTTTTTTATTCAAGATGTCGTATCATTGCTAATTATAGGAAGAAAGAAGTTTCTATTTTTCTTTCATTTCAAACAAACAAATCTATATTTAAATGTTTTCAGGGTCGGATTTACATAGTTCTACGCCATAAACCAAAGAGTATTCTGCGCCTTCTCTAAAAAAATTACTATATGTAATTTCAATTTAGTATAAAATAGTTTATTTTGGAAACATAGAAGCTCTTACTACAATCTTTATAATCTTTGAATTTCATAAAACTTTTGATTCAAAATCAAATAATATAACATTAACACCCACAAAAATACTTCATAGAATTTCTTGAATTAGTCTGAAATACCTACTGAACATCTTTGTTCGCATTTTTGTCCACGAAAAGGCTTGAAAGGTCATTGAAGTGGACAGTTCTTACTAAATTTATTTCGATGTGAAGAAGTACAAGGACAAGAGACTATAAGGTCCATAGAAGACGAAAAAATGTATAGTTCAATGAATTTAATGTAACGAATGTAAATTTCAAAAAATCATTTTATATGCCCTTTTCAAAATAATACTGAAAAATTTGTAAATATTTGGTTCTTATTTCTTCTGTATAAGCGCCCCGCGACGGCAGCGCCTTAGGTCATGGCCTAGTTTGGCCCTATGGGAAATCTGACACTGAATGTTGTAAGACGACTGTTGCTTGATTTCGGATTGTGAAAATAATATTTATTCTTATGCGTGTTAATGAAGTCAATCCATGCTCAGGTGATGCATGCCAAATGAGCTACGCCAATTCAATTAAGAAATCCATTGTGCATCCTGCAGAAGGGGAAAATAAAACGTTAGTCGGGTTGTCAAGTGACGCATGTCAAATGCGCTACGCCAATTCAATTAAGAAATCCGTTGTGCATCCTGCAGAAGGGAAAAAATAAAACGTAAGTCGAGTTGCATTTTGACATGAAATGACATGCGCAGTTCTGTTTGTCATGTTATTGTGACGCACGTGAAGTTATTCCATTACGGTTTCTGTGATATATGACAGACAATCTAGAAACTTTGTGTCGTCAAAATTGTTTTCATGATGAGATGAACAATTTGTAAACGAATGCAGAATTTCTATATCAGCTACACAGAAAAAAGTCTTTTCATCTGAAATACAATATCAATAGCTAAATGCAATAACAATAATTGTTATCAATCGTCAATGTAATTAAAACCAGAGATTCTGCCCCCTTCTTTCGTTTAAACGCTGAACGTGTCACTTTTTTTCACTGCTATTGATTTTAAGCATTTATTTCATAAGAATATTAAAAATTTGCTAAATGTAATCTTATCTCACTTCAGAAATGTTAATCCTAAACACATTAATTTTTGTGATCGCTGCTGTCATTTTCAAGCATAAAAACCTCGTGTTACGAATGCTAACAAAATGAAATTCTGCTGTTTTTCCAGGATACGTTCTAATCCTCTGGCATTCAAGAACCTTCTGCCCAAGTGGGCTTTTCAATGCCTTTGGAATATTAGTTTGTAGTGATAGTAGAATTTTCATTTTCAAAGGGATTCAGACGAAACAAGCGTGTTTAAAATGAATCCATTTAACAATTACTTCATTATTTAATTTAGTATTAACCAATAAATCTGTGCGAAACTTCTGCACATTCAATTTTCTCCACACACCCCAAAAAATGATTTAATTAATGAATTAAATACTTAGTAAAGTGTATACACCGAACAGCAAGAACTGTTAATTGATGTGATTGATAATTTACAATACTTCTTTCTGTATTAAGTATGATGTCAAAATGCTACCATCTTGCTTTTTTGTATGTCGTTTTCGGTAACTGATGCAATCAGATTTAGGTTAACATAGCAGAAGTAAGATTAAGTTACGAGATTTATATAATGATTTATAACTGATTATTTGTAAAATAAAAAAAAAGTTGTGATGGAATTGCCATCCATGATGTCACCATTCCTCACCCCATATTTTTAATACCCACACTGTGATGTTAATTTTTCTTTTAACTTACATTTTAAACATGCAGTGTTTTCCCGTTAACTGATATGCTAAGAAAAAAGTCAGAAGAAATCATATCCACTGATATCTTATTCATGGCTGTAGTCTTTGTATTTATTGAGAAAAATGATATAGATAACAAGTTGGTAATTGTTATCAACAGCTGAATGTTAAACAGAAAACAGGTTCGATGTAAACAAACTGGTTTGTGTCAAGACTAATTCCACTGAGTTGCTTAGATAAATAATCTCCATTTTAGAACATTAAACTGGACTGAAATACAATAAGTTGGTAATTGCTATAAACATCTAAATATTGCAGAGAAATCAGGTCCGATATTTTCGCACTGGTTTGTGCCAAGATATATAAGGATTTTTCATGGAGTTGCTCATTACACAAAATCACCATTTAAGAGCATTAAACTAGACCAAAAAAATTATGATGAATTTTCTAATACTTGTATAGAGATATTATTATAGAGATATTATTTGAACTCAGGACCAAAGGAGGAAACCCTTCAGTTTGGAAAACTGTTATTTTCAGAGTTTCATAAAAATTAATTTCACTAACGTTCGTATTTTTTATTCAGTTTATTAGGTAAAAATTGTCTCACAAATTGTTTCACGTCACTAAAAAATCGTTAAGTAGTTAGTTAAAATATTTTATAAACTTCGCTAAATATTTCTTTTTCCGGATAGAAGTAGAAAACCCTTAAGGCCTAATTAGGTTATTGGGTTTCTAGTGAAATTACAGTCTGCTTGAAAAAGAATATCCTGATAATTAGTGCAATACATGTTTGTCATTGATTTTGGGGGGCTCAATAGAGCTAGGTCTAGAGGTTTTTTTATTTTCCTTCATGGCAAAGAGTCAGCGTGTACCAAAAGTAATTTAGCTAAGTTTGCTGAGTTTTCACTAAAGTTGTATACGAGAAAATATGATAATCGGTATACATTTCCAGTATACTTACAAAATATGGAACATGTTGTGCTTTGTAGTACAACGAAGGAAACCGAGTACACATTTTAGACATCTTCCATGCTACCGAATGGTTCAAAATTTCATACAAATCTACGGTTTTTGGTGACAAGATACACATAAAAAAATTTCATTTATCTAAGAACTTGCATTTTTTAATTATCGCATTCGCATTCACGTGAATTTACAGATATACCGATGGTGAATCCGTTAATAGATATGATATATATGCGATTTTGATGATAAAACCATATGTTAAATTTCACCCATTAAACTCTTTTGAATCATTGCTTCTATATACGCACAGATTTCCTGTAGATGGATTTCATCCAAAACTTGTCAGAAATCGCCAATTTTGGCGTAAAGATCATCTACAAAACTTCTTCCATCTAGCTCGTTCGTTTTTAAGTTATTACGTTCGTTTATAAGTTACAGACAGAAATAATTCCAAAAATGTGCTTTAAGAACTCAGAGAGGTCTAAAACATAGAGAGTCACCAAAATCTCCAGGTCAAATTTTTTGACGACTACGAGTATACTATAGTACTTTGAATACTTCTTATACGAGAAAGCAAAATTATGAAGATTATATAATTACAAAAATTATCTCACAGAAACAACGGTAAGCTATTGAGGGACATCACAAATAGTGGACTGGTTCCACTTGAGAAAATATTTAATTTCAAAATGAAGAAGGGAGTTTGTGTAACTATTCTAAGTAGCATGAAATTCATTTTAAAATTGAGTGATGAAATGCTTTACACTGTAAAAAAAAATCCCGTAAAATTTACGGTTTTAAACTGGCAGCTGGATTGGTTGTGCAAAACCGTAAAAGTTACGAAGTAAATCCGTAGGCACAACGGTTTTATACCATGCAGGAACAAGTTTTTCCCGTAAAAGTTACGAAGTAAATCCGTAGTCACAACGGTTTTTTACCGTATGAAATCAAGTTTTCTTCGTAAAAATTAAGTCATCGAAGTAAGTGACGTCATCGACTGAGTTGAGTTTTTTTCTCCTTCTTTTCGAGTTGAGTTGAAATGTGCTGATGTGTATTATCAATTATTAATATTAATCAATCAAGGCTTAATTATTAATTTCAATTAGTTTAATCAATATAATTTTTAATTGAACTTACTTGGGCGATTTCGATGCAAGATAGTGACAAAACTTCTAACTCCTCCGAGCCGGGGATCGAAACCGCGTTCATAGAAATAAAAGGCAGTCGCTCTAACCACTAGACCACCGGAGACTTCATAATATGAAGTAAAAATAATCTATTTGAGTTTTAAAGTCACTATAGATCTAGTGGCGCCACCTAGTGGTGTAAAAATCAACTATTGCCAGAACACGTGTTTTAAGGTTAGCTTTCATGAGTGACAACAAGTTACTGCAACATGTGTAAACAATAGCGGAGATGGAACCCTATTAAAAACATGAAATGAATGCAATAAAATTACATTTAAGAAAAGGGAAAGTTATCGTACGGAAAGCCATATGACGAAAAATAGAATTTGTACTGACGGTTTTAAGCCGTTTATGGCTGGAGCGGAAAACGGTGCAAAACCGTTTTGTCAACAAAACAGCTTTAAACCGTCAAATATACGGAAAAAATCCGGGTAAAAAACGGTTATTTTTTACAGTGTATAATTATTTTTTCTGATGTTGTATCTTCTGCATTATAAACTCTGATGCAATAGAAGAAATACAAAAGTGGAGATAAAAAAAACACAAAAAAAACACATATTCAGTTAAAAATGTATCCACATAATGATTTTATGACTCAAAGTGCAAAAATATAAATATATAAGGTGGAAGTAGTATGTTTCTTTTATTTTCCACCTGAATAGTATATACAAGTATATACGTTAGGTAGAGATTTGACTGCTAAAGTATTGCTTCACAATAAAGAATTATCAATGAATCCTTGGAAAACCATTGCCATCCATGAGGTTTCTGTACTGCAGACGATGTCAGTTTTATGCTGTTCAGTAACTAAAAATATGATTTGAAAAAAGCCACAGCATATAATAATCCGAAACTTTAATGACTGTGTATCTGAATCACTGATTGCGAATACACTATATGCCCAAAAGTATCCGGACACTTTCAGATTTTCACATTTTTTAGAATTTCTCTGTAAAGATTTAACTGACTGCCTTTAAACTTCGACTATGTGAAGAATAGACTGTAACTCACATTTTACATTGAAGATTCGGTCCTGAGGGCAATTAGGGGACCGTCTACAAACTGATGAAGACAAAAATGTTTTGGTCCACCCCGCTTCACGAAGTACTGATAACAAGATGAAACTTTCAGAAATGGTTATTTTTAATGTGAATAATATTTACAGGAATTTTCGTAAACTCAGCACAAATATTTGGGAAGATATAAAGGTTTTCTTAAAAATTCCCAAATTTCCCCGCCTGTTTTTTGCTTATAACACGCAGAGTTTTCTGTTATATTATACGAAACTTACAGAAAAAATGACAATATGTTAGAAAAGCAATTTTTTAAAAATTTGAAGAACATTTGCTGAATATCACAGGAAATATGAGCATTTTTAGTAAATAATGTTTACTGCCCATGCGCAAAATATAGCGTAATTTTTCTTTCACAACCTTAAAGCCAGATTAATAGGGCAACTTATATAAAAAATTCATTTCAATATAATTAGTATTTAGAAAGATATCGTCATTACAACGAGCAGAATTTTAGCTCTATCGAAGAGAAGCTAAAAGATGAGGGGTTGTACACAAATTGATATTTTTAAACTTAAATCTTTTAACAGTTATATAGAATTGTATAGTAGAATTTGCTGAATACCCATGAATACTTATAAATTACGTGCATAACTTAAATTCCAGCTAATTAGGCAATATAAATAACAAAAATATTATTGCCTTAATTATATTATTTACATGATTATTAACAAGTAACATATTGTTACAATTTAACGGCCAAACGATATTTTTGAATATATTTCTTTTTTGGCCAAACGGTTTTTTTATCTAATTAATTTCTTTCCTTAAAATATTTTAATAATTCTACAAATATATTTTTTATTCGTTACAAATATTACAAGCGTTCATGGGTATTCAGCAAATTCTAACTACTATACAATTCAATATAACTATTCAAAGATATAAGTTTAAAAAATATCAATTTGTGCACAACCCCTCATCTTTTAGCTTCTCTTCGACAGGAGCTAAAATTCTTCTTGTTTTAATGCCAATATCTTTCTGAATACTAATGATATTGAACTGAATTTGTTATATAAGTTGCCCTTTATATCTGGATTTATAGTTGTGAAAGAAAAATTACGTTATGTTTTACTCATGCGCCGTAAAGCATTATTACTATAAATGCTTATATTCCCTGTAATAGTCAAAAAGAATTTTCCAATTTTTTACAAATTGCTTCTCTAACATATTGTCATTTTTTCTGTAAGTTTCGTATAATATAACAGAAAACTCTGCGTGTTATAAGCAAAAAATAGGCTGGAAAATTTTGGATTTTTGAAGGAAACCTTTATATCTTCCCAAATATTTGTGCTGAGTTTACAAACATTCCTGTAAATATTATTCACATTAAACATAACTATCTCTGAAAATCTCATCTTGTTATCAGTATTTTGTGAAGCGGTGTGGGAAAAAAGTTTTTTGTCTTCATCAGTTTGTAGACGGTCCCCTGTTTGCCCTTAGGACCTAATCTTCAATGTAAAATGTGAGTTACAGTCTTCTTCCCATGGTCGAAGTTTAAAGGCAGTCAGTTAAACCTTTTCGAAGAAATTCTAAAAAATGTGAAAATATGAATGTGTCCGGATACTTTTGGGCATATAGTATATACATATAATGTATCAGATTTTAGAATACTACATTTATATCTTTTAGCTATTATTTTCTGTCCTTACTCCAGTTTCTTCAGATTTAGAACAATTTTATTCTAATTTACAATGCTCAATACAATTGGAGGATATTTCAAAATGAATCTGAAGCAATATAAAACAGTATGTGATTATTTTTTTATTTGATAACTTTTTATAAGTAAAAAAATCAAATGCTTCTTTTTTCTTATAGCTTCATATTCATTTTGAAATATCCCCTAATTTTTGTGAGCACTATATTTTCTCATTATTTTATAGCTTTATATCACTTATCAAATTTGACCATATAAAGAAAATGCATCTTCTGTTTAAATAAACCTTTTGTGCGACTAAATATCGATGGGTATCACTCTAAAGCTTCTTTATATTTACTAGCATAAAAATATTTCGATTTTTAGCAAAACTATTATTAATTCTCTAGTTTTTTTAGATAGAGTATAATTATTCTTTAATTCAACATCATTTCTTAAATTTGAAAATAAAGATGGTTTTCAAATCCAGAATACACATTCTGTCTTTCATAGGATCTGTTAGTTTTAAAATTAGAGTTGTAAAACCATTCGTATTTTATTTATGGAATGATCGATTATAGTTGAGTTCATAACTGCTTGTCTTTTTAATAGGATATACATTTTTAAATATATCCTACTAAAATATATTTAAAATATACCCTAAAAACTGTTCAGTAAATCGTTAATTTAATTATGAGTTTTATAATAATTTTAAAACATTTTTAAACCGATTGCCAATTCTTTGTGCTTACTCTCATAAAAAATTTCTTCCAAATTCGTTTTTCTACAAACGCTTAAATTTCTTCAGTCCTATTTAATAAAAAAAGTCTTAATTTTATGTATAAAAATTTCATCCCAATTTTGATTGTTAGTAATTTGAAAATAATGAAAAAGGGGAAAGCAAATCAATAACACTTTTCAAAATTTACAAATATTATTTATATTTATATTGCCTGGATAAAAATTGATCATGAAAACGTAGATCATTTCTTTTCGAATTTATTTAAGTAACTGAAATCATTTCTTAAGAACTCTATTCTTTAACCTTATGTTTTTGATTTTCTATTTTTGCTTAATATAAGGTATTCAGACAGAACAACCCTTTCACCAATAGATCTTTTTCATACATCGTATTATAGAATTTTTATTATCGAAATCAGTAATGAAGTCATTAGCAATAAAAAAATATAGGGCTATTAAACAAACAAAAATGTAGTTAGCAATCTGAAATATCTCAAGTTCCTTTATGAGTCTAAATAAAAATAAATACATATTATAGATTGTGTGATCTAATTAGGAGGCAAAAAATATATATCAAAATCTAGATTTGGTTATCTTTTAAAATACTGGAATATATACTACAAGAGTGGTTTTTTTTTCCATTTTTACCTATATTTTTGCTTACATGAACTAAATTAATTTAATTTTTCTTTTAATCTTTGATATTTCAATCTTACAAATTTATCACTCCAATCGATCATAATAGAATGCATCAATCAGGAATGAATACTAATTGTTCTTACCATCCGAATTTTTTTCTTTTCAGGCTTGATATTTCATATTATTATTATATGTATGTATACATACAGTGGGGAAGCTTGGCGTGATAATGTCTATATGCAATACATGTATTAAAAATAAGTGAAGGAACACTCAAATTAGAGGTTATCTTAGCCCCATAATCAAAACAAATGATCTGAAAAAAACCTCTACTCACCAACACCGAGCATTAAAGGTAACAGAAAAACCAAGTCCAAAGCATAAATATAGAGGACTCGCATCCCGCACGTTTCCAAGCAAAACAAAATTAATTTCAGAAATCTTTTAACTCTTTTTCAAGCAGAGGATGAATGCACAACTGCAGAAAATTATTTATAATCATTCAACTCATCAACTTTAACGATAAAATTCACTCAAGAATAGGAAATGGTCAGTGATAACATGAATGTGGTCCCAAGCTTCATAGAAGAGAGGAGCTTTTATCGATTCCTTCCATGGATGGAGATTTGGAAGAGATGAAGAAAAAGGATCGGATGTGGCTGTGCACGGGAGCGACCTCTAGTGCACAATGCGGAAGTTTGGATCATAAATATTTTACAAGGTTCTTCTGGCTTATAGTTGGGGATTTTTTTCTGAAGATTTCCCATATACAGGTATACAGTGCTTCCATAGGTAGTAATAAGATTTCAAGTTGAGGTTAAGACTTTTGAAACATTTCGAGAAGGATTTTTTCTGACCTCAAATTATGTCAGTTCTTGAATTTTTAAAAATAACTATGAAATTTTACTATCAATGAATTACTTTAAATTTAAAATAATTGATTAAATAATTTCCAAAATTGGAAAAAATTTAGTGTCAATTAATTATTTTAGATTGTAAAATCGATATAATATTTTCGAATATTAAAGAAAGATAAATTTAAAGAAATAAAATTTTTTATTTCATTTTTATGATTTCAAAAAAAATTGAAGTTTCAATCTGAATTTAAAAGGATATACTTCTGTCATATCTGGCACATATTGTACATCGCTTTTTCAAACACGATAAAACTTGGTGTCTTTCTGTAAGATTCCATACCTTAAATAAACTTAGAAGAATTATATCAAGTTCTAAATTTCTTTTTCAGAGTAAAAATTTTAAAATAAGTTCAAATTAATGGAATTCAGTAAAAAAAAATTTCTGAAACTTTTATTTTAGATAACGGACTTTATTATCCAGAATTAAAAGTTATTTCAAATAAAAAATTTAAAATTTTATTATATTTTATGAAAATAAAAAAAGTTTTCAATTCCTTAATATGTTTTTGAAAAAAAAGGAGAGTCAAAGCGAAATTTTTATGAATTATAATTAGTAATAACCATTTGCATAGGTATGAGATGAAATTCTCTAATATCTACAAATAAAATTGCAGATTTCTGTAAAATTTTTCAACTGAAAAACAGCAAATCTGATCGCAGATTTGCTGTTTTATTACATAATTATAACCATAAAAAATATTGTGATAATAGATAAATTGTAACCATAAAAATAACACAAGTACGAAGTTATTGAAGAATAATACATTTAAAAAAGATCAGGGAATAAATAATCAAATCTGAAAAAATATATTAATTCAAGTTTCTCGATATTTTGGATGAAAAAACAGCAGACCCTGTTAGCACAAGATGTTCTACAATATTCATATGATATCTTTACAATGCTGTGCGGCATTCAGAATATCGTATCACCGTCATGGAGAGATATCTTAAAATATCTTGTGTTGATAGGGAACATTTTGAGTTTTAAAAATTTTTTTAAAAAATATTATTCTAAATCACAAAGCAAAATAAATATCAACTGAAATTTGAAAGCTTTCAGATTATTACTTAATTAGGAAAAGATGCTCTACAATATTGCTATGATTCATCACGATATTGCACAGGATTCAGAATATCGAACAACATAGTAGAAATATCGAATAATGTTTGTGCTAACAGGGTGGGAATTGAATAAATATAATTTATAATAACACGGAACAATTGAATAAAATTTTTGGTAAATGTCATTTTTTCTGTGATTAGCTACCGATTTCTTTATAAGCTGCAAAATATTTTAATATATCTGGAAATTTTCAGAAAATAAACTCTACTTTTTCCCACATTTAAAGATAACTTAACTAGACTGAGTTAAAAAAAATCTTATATGAATTTCTATACATAAATATGATTTGACTTGACGTTCTCGTTATTACAAAATGTCGTCAGGGTCTAAGTATCCATTCAAGTGTATTCCGTTTCGTTAAATATAGACCTTAGAATCACGAAGTATTATGTACTTCGATGATACAGGTAGTACAAAAATATACCGCCAAGCTTGAAGGAGTACGTCCATTAAATAAAAAGAGCATACTTGAAATTACTATATATTTTGTTTGTTAATTTCAACAGCACTGGAAAATTTTCCAAATCTTATAATTAACATCGTTTTATTCGCATTAGTGTAGGAAGGGGCATATTTTTAAAAAAATAAGTTATATGCTATATGTAGGAAGTGATTATTTACAGGTACTGTGCCTATGGATAAAATGTTATTTGCAAGTTTTGCCCATTCAAGATTCTTTCTTTTCTCAGTGCTCGCACTGGCCCGACTTACTCAATATGCTTCTGTAAGAATTTCGATTTTCTTTTTGTACTTGAGATAATAAAAAGAAAGATTGTTACTTTGCAAGATCTTCCACTGTTTATTCATGTGATGCTTTTGATTTCCATTTGATCTGGTTTTGAGTACTGTTATTTATTTAATTTATTTTATTTAATTTGATAGAGGCAATGCATTTGTTGCATCTTTCAGTGATTAAATTGTATCTCTTGGCAAGTTACCCATGAAAATTAAATTTCCAACCTGAACGAGCTCTATAAACCGAAATGGTGTCTTATGGAATTTTAAACAAATCTTTGCAGCTGTCGGAAATCCAAAGTTAGGAGTTTAAATATTCTTACAACCCAATAGGGAAAATTCAAAATTTCTTAGAAACAATGCAGAATTAATTGCCTTTAACATTTTAACAAATGAGAGCCCCAAAAGAAGGAAGCAAAGTATTCCCATACCATTTGAAGTCGATATCGAGAGGCATGTGTGCAAAATTCTTTTACACAAGCTATCAGGGGAAATATTTATTCTATAATATTTGGACTTCGAAAAATGTAAAAATGAGAGTTTACTTATCTCCAGTCCAATGATGACACGCTGTCGTAGATAAACATTTGTTTATTTGTCTTGTTTACATGGAGATTATGTTATACATAGAATATATCATGCACTCATTCTCATCAGACATAATGTTACATTAATCAATAACATTAGACAATCTTAAATACATTCTTCTTACACTAATGTGCCTCTCTCTTCAACATTCAACAGAGTGTACATAAGTTCTCTACTTATATCTCACTATACGTGTACCTGTCTTAATAAGACCAGGCCACTTGAGATCTTTAATTAAGCTTCCAACTGTGTCCTGAAAAGGGATGACACCTTACGTTGGAGAGTCATGGACGGAACTAACTTCCTTGCTCAAAGCAAGAAGCAATCTGAAGAAGAAAGGTTAAAGGTTAAAAAGGGAAAGTCTCCCACCCTCCAATCCAGCTAAAGGTCAACCAACGAACCTTCCAATCTTTCTGGTTTCCTGGGGAATTCAAAACAGCATGGTCGGTAATGAGCCTGTGTACTAATATGAAGGCGACAGGTTAGATTCCAGCCAGTAAGTTGGCTGCCTTTTTGCTCCTCGGAACTGCATGGTTAGTCTATTTAAGAGTTTGAATTTAACCGTCCATTTTTAAAAGTTATTTCTGTGAAATTCAATATTTTATTCGATTTCCCTCCTTTTCCAAACCTATTTAATTTTAAGACATAGAAAGGAACACACAATAAGAAAATAGTGTCCTTAAGAGACCTCACGATAACCTTTTAAAAATTCTAAAAATCAGCCTAAATACTGTACAATGCTTAAACTAATATCATTGGAAACATAATTATTTTCCTTTAAAGCTTTAAAATCATTTTCGTGCCATAAATCTTTCGGAAGTTATTGATGAGAAAAGGGGTCGAAAACGATGATGATGAAAACGGCTCCGAGGTTCATACCTACAACAACCAAAAAATGCCACAGCCAAATTTTGTAGTTCCAGGTTCAACGATATTTTCTGTAGATCGCGAACAGACAGACATTCATCTTTCTTAGAGATAACGAAATTGATTTATATTTCTTTATGCATGAAAGTTATTTTTTAATAAGAATGTAATAATATTACAGATGTAAACTGTGTTTTAAATATATCATAAATACTTCATATTTTAAAAATTATACAAATAATATGAATTTTTGGTATGGTTTAAATTCATGTTTGTTTTTCCATAAAAGCACATATTCACCTTTAAACACAATGCAGATATATAAAATCCCTTTCGGCAAGCTGAAAGGCGAAGGTAGATTCCTTTACGTTAATGTTACAAAAGTAATGAAATATTACATATTGTTCAATACAGACATAGCCAATGACTTTGTTGTTTCCAGACATTGCTATATTTACGTCGTGATTCTGTTTTCAGGACATTTAATTTTCAGTTATATCAAAGTTTTATCATTCTACTCAAAAGGTTATGTTAGATTTATTGGTCAGAACATTGCTTCAATTTATTTTATATCCCAACTCATAATCATTCAACAGGTAGGAATCATAAAGAAATAAACATCCCAGCAGTGCAAATATCCCCTAGATAACAATAAGCCAGCCAATCTGAAACAGAAACAAAAAATTGACGCTTGACATTAATGAAGAAAGACTTTAGATTTAAAAATTTATTTATTTAATCTAGGTTACCATATAAGTGTGCGAACGTTGCTTTGCCATATGCTAAAATCACATGATATTAAACACTACTAGAATGGGCTCATTTAGAGAATTCTCTGGTTACAGAGATAATAGTCACTAAATTCTTAACACATAAGAGAATAAAAATTATTCAATATTGAGAGTGGCAAATTAAATACATGTGTTTAAAGCATAGGATATGAATGCAACCATTTTGAATAGTGAATTTAAGTCTCCATCGACAGTTAAAAGCAAATAGTCAGGCAGAAAACCCCAAAACAATTTTAAAGTTAATGAGATATTTTTCAATATCAAAAGGAAAAAGGGAAACTCTTATTTAAATACCTTTCTTGTTTTGGCTATTTTATATTAAAGTTATTAAACAAATCTTGGTGCTCGTGTTTAATTAAATATCAAATAAAAGTAATCTGTCAACTTAACTATTAAAATTAACTGTTTGATTAATTAAAATTAACATTTAATTAATTGTGACGAAATGTTCACTAAAACTTTCTTTATGACTCATAGTATTTATCAGCAATAGTTTGGATTTAACTTAATATAAATAAAAGTCACTGTGGCTACGTATTTATGTTCCACATCTCCTCCTAAACCACTGGACTGATTTCAGCCAAACTTTGCACACTTTTTATTTAAGACAAGTCACTCTCAACTTTTCAAAGCCCAAAAGTTAGTTAAAATTTCAGTTAATTAAAAATAAAGTGAGGCATTTTTCCGCTATATCTATGTGGGTGTCAGGGATGGCCGACAAAACACAGCTTCTTTTAATGAAAAGATTTAAAGATAGATTAAAATGACAGTTAGATGACCAATACA
>BGPR01000755.1:254433-276228 GCA_013235015.1 Araneus ventricosus
AAGCGTCATTTTTCTGCATCCCGTCTCGATGTCAGAGCGTCTAACTGTAGAGTTCTTGTCGGATCCGCTAAAGGCGCCGAGCAATTGGCTGGAATGACGAGAGCTGCCGTCAGTCTGGCACCACATCTAAGGAAAATATTATCTCACGAAACTATTTTTACACAATATTAAATTTCAAAAAATTAACTTTTCAATGACAAAAATTTGATTTCCATACAATTTTTGTCTCTCATTTTAATGTTTTTTTTTTCAGAATTAATTTTATACAGAATCCATAACAATATTCTTTATCGTTGGAGAATGAGAATAATACGAAGAATTGTTGCCAGAATATATTAACAGAATTCTGGACGAATGCTAAAAGAAAATTTTAAAAGTATACTATTAACAATTTATATCAGGACCAACTATTTATTTGATTTATTTTCATGCTTTAAATTAATGAATAATTAACTATTTAATTTAATTGTTTCAAAATATTCATTAAAACCTTTCTTTTACTTTAGTTATTATTAACAAAATTTGTAGTACCTATATAACAAATAATAATTTATGGAGAAAATTAGCTATAGGCTGTTTTTAAAAATTGTCTGGTTCAATTGATATTCTCCTTATAAAAACGTTTCAGATCAGAAAAGGAATTTGTGTATTAGAATTTTTATACAATAGTAGTTTTTACATTAAAAATATTAGGCATGAAAGCATTTTAATCCGAAGCAAAGCCGGGTATATCAGCTTGTTTACCATATAAAAAGAGGAAGTGAATGCGGCTGATGGGAGCTTTTCAACAAGGTGTCACATGCATAGGTTAAAACGCACTCTAAGTTGGACGGCGGAGGGATTAAATTTAAAAAAACTAGCAGAGCAAGGAAAATTGACTTTATTTTATTATAACAGAAGAAGATTTTACATTACTATAATCAAAACAAAATAAATTTTTTATCTCCTTTTTTAACGTAAGAGAAACATTAGATTTAAAGATTTGACGAATCTATGAAATTGAACCGACTTTCATTACAACATTGCAAACTATTGTTAAAAACTAATCATAACTTTTTAAAAAAGGATTTTCAAATTTAAGGAGAAATTGTCGGACAAATAAACTGGTACATATATTTGTCCGATATTTGTACATGAAAGATATATTTTTGAAGCACAAGAAAATGTATAAAAGTTTTTCGTGTCATAATAATTTTTCCTTTAGCGTTGAAACATATAATATTCTTGCTTAATTTTTAATTAATTAAAATTTTTAAAAGGCTCTCCGAGGCACACATTCCCATCCTTCATAAAATTTTTGTACCAAATTTGGTAAGTCTAGGCTCAGAGGTATGTCTTGTGGAACGCAAAAAGACAGTCACATTCTCATACATGCTCTTTTATTGACTGAGCTAAGCGAACTCTCTGTTTTAATTTGTCCTTTCAACATTGCGTTTTTCTGTGAATTCGATTGTTATCAAGTCACGACCAAATACGTTGTTCGACTTTCTTCGAAGATGGCATGAAGGCTCCTTGAAATCATCAAGAACGACATATATAGAAAAAAATGCATTTTATTTCAGCCACTTTTTTTGGGTGAGTGCAAATTAGTACTAATTTTATTGTTTTTCTTCCATTGATTCATATCTTAATGTAATTGCTTTAATACTATCTCTGCTGAGCTTCTTTAAAATAATAACTAAATTTTTTAGCTACTGCAAAAAATCTGCGGCCCTTCTTTTTTAATTTTTTTATTTGATGATATGAATAAACCAGCTTAATTTTTCTTTCGCCAATAAAAGCATAAACTTAATTAGTTATTTTGAAAAAAATACGTATTGTGATTTTTAAAGTCGTAAACTCTATATACACCTAAATGTTAAACTAAATATAATCTTAATTTTTTGAACTATATTAATATGGTGTAATTATTTCTAAATCATTCACAAACTAAATATTGTGTAGGATTTCAGTTTGCCCCATGACCAAACTTAAATAAAAATTGTATATTCTTTGCATTCTGAAGTTGCTAGTGTTATGAAAAAGGGTCGTTAAAAGTCAGTTAATATAATCTTTATGCTGTATTTGACTCCCTAATTAATTATATATTAATAACTAATAATTAATTACATAATTAATAGTTAGTTATTAATATGTAATAAATATAATTAACTTAAAAATTAATTTTAATTTAATTAATTAATGTGAATTAAATAAATTTAATTTAATTTATTTTAAATGCTTAATGACCGACCGGCTTTGATGCAAGTTGGCCGGGAATCGGGGTTATCAAAAATTGTTTCCAATTGGGCCCCGCACTTGCTAAGGCCGGGCCTGGCTCTTAGCTCAGAAAGGTTCTAAGGTGGGTCAAGGAGTGAATGTAAGCGCATCCCTGGCGTATCCCTTCATGTTCAGCGGAATTTAATTTGGGTTCTCGTGATGTCCATTCGAAACAGTGTTTCAGATTCTAAGTATTGCCTACCAATGCAATCTATGCGAACTCGGGGATTATCGTGCAAAAAAACAGAATCAAGAAAAATAGCTGTAAGAAACAAGTGAACATACTGTGCAAGAATGTCATATCTATACCTTACAGCAGACACAGTCCCACAAGAGTATATGTGTCGGGAAGGCTCGAATTGATGAACCCCGTGCACAATAACTCACATTCAGAAGACATTGGGGATGAGAAACAAGAAGGTACTCCAGTTTTAACAACTATTCATTTATTACCAAGCTTGAACAACTTTAAATTAAAAGAATGATTAAAAACAGGTTAAAACATAATTAAAACAATTGTAGTAAATATAAACACTGATGACTCAGACGGTATGAGCGCCAACTCCAGTCAAGGAGTGAGTGCGCAAACGAGACTGCTTCATAGTTACTTCTGCTCGCTTATAAAGCAGCCAAAGATCAGTTCCGCAGTTACAGTTGATGACGTCAGGAATCGCCACATTTCTCCTCCTTCAGTCTCACGACAGGAGACGAAACTTGATTCTATTTCCGGATGTTGTGCGGTAACGGCGCTATTCACTAACGCGTGTTGACACTGACACCGGTGTCAGCACTCCGGTTTCTTATTCTCCATGCCAAAAGAGCGGATTGTCGGGCGCCTTTTCCCCCCGTTTTTCGATCCCAGAAAATTGGCGAGTTATCGTGGGATCGAGTTCAATCTGCGTTTGTGCGCATGTGCCAGTAGAATGAAAAATCGTTCTGGCTCAATGTTTCGGATATTTGCATCGCTTGTAATTTTTTTTTTTGGAGAAAAATCAATCTGAGGAATATTTTGGTGTTTAGCCTAACTAATAAGTGAGTGAAGAATAATAACTTCTTGCCGCTAAATTTTGTTTCAAGATGTATTTCATGTTATTAATATCTATCCTGAACTGCTGTCATTTTTAAAATGCAAACTGCTTATTGTTCAGGTAAATTAAATACACATATTAACTAAAAGTATGATGTCTTTACTGTACCTGGTGATGCATTCAGAAAATTGACTTTATATTTAATGAAGCTTTTTCTGCAGTGTGTTTCCAAGTTTAAAATATTGATCCCTGTCTATTATATGTATTGTAATGCATGATGTTTTATTTCCTATAAGATTTTTACTACAAGAATGCAAATCTTTGATTGTTCAGATAAATTTGAAATGCTCATATTTTTATATTTTAAAGCTGTGTTTAGTTATGTCTTAATTGATGAGAAGTAGTTTTATATTATGTTATCAAACTTTGCTATCAAAATTGCATTCTCTAACATTATTCCATCTTGGCCACTCTATATAACAAATAAATACCTCTTCCTTACTCATTAAATTTGCTGTGTTGTACTATTTAGTTGTTTTATGTGCTATGTTGATTTTTATTTTAAAAGAAGTAACTCTCTTATTGGTTAGATAAATTTAAAATATCCATGTTTTTTACATGATGGACAGTATCTTAAATTATGTCTTATACACAATATAAAAGCCTTATATTTTGCAAACGATTGTTTTCTTGAAATTACCAGGTGTATTCCTTCTTTGTAAATAATATAACATTTTTGATATGTATTGAGACAGTATACTCGGAAAGGCATCCATAAAATTGTCTTTGTATTTAATAAAGCTTTGTTCTGTGATGTGTTTCCAAGTTAATATATTGAAACTCATTTATTAAATATACTGTAGAGTTATTCATTATATAGTTCATTATGGGATTTCGTTAGAATAGTAATTATTTTTAGTGGTTAAAATAAAGTGCATCATATTTTTATTTATGAATGTGTGAAGTTGGAAATTTCCTCAAAAATTTTATTTGAATGCATATTAAACAGTATAAATTAATTCATTCATTGGTATATAGTTGCATTTTACATAGAAACTAGAGTGCTTTATCAGTTTTTTTTACAGTATTAAATAACTAAAATTTCTGTCAATCTATGCAGCTTATATCAATATTTTATACACTTTATTAATCAATGCTGTGTTTTCGTTTTAACAGTCTGGGTATTCATAAACTATTTTTATGTATGTGAACCATTAACGACTTGCAGAAAAATATTTTGATATACTGTAGGACTCTTAAAATCTAATTGAAAATTATATTATTGAATCATTGTGTGCATGTGCAGTAGAATGAAAAATTGTTCTGGCTCAATGTTTTGGATTTTTGCATGGCTTGTAAAAGTAGTATTTTTGGAGAAAAGTCAATCTGGAAGAATATTTTGGTGTTTAGCATGACTAATAGTGTAGTTTTTTGTATGTAAAATGGAGAAAACTCCTTTTCACTACTATTTTTTGGCTCTTCCTTTTCAATAAGTATGCTTTTAAATATATTTCATGTTTTTTTTATCCTGGAAGAGAAAATCTAGATTTCGAGAGGATTATCTAATATTTGTCGGTTTCAACAATACAAGCTAATTTTTATACTTTCAGTGTACAATTATTAGCAACGATCATGGCTGACACAATTATTTCGTGATTAATGAACTGATGTGTTAAAGAAAGATGGACTATTAATTTTAGGTTATTTACTGTATACTCCAATGAATGCAAGCTGTTTATTGTTCAGGTAGATTTAATTACACATATTTACCATAAATAAAATGAATCTTTTCACTGTGCCTGGTGACGCATTCAGAAAATTGACTTTATTTTTAATGAAGCTTTTTTCTGCACTGTGTTTCCAAGTGTATACTATCAATCCTTGTTTATTAAATTTAACCTATATGATTTTTACTACTAAGAATATAAATCTCTTATTGTTCTGATAAATTTAAATGCATAATTTTATTTATTTTGCAAGCTGGGTTTCTATGTCTCATTTGATGAGAAAAAAAAGTTGCATTTATTTATTACATTAGCTATAGTGTTATTCATGTTTTTGTGGGATTTAGATTATATAACACTTACTTCAGTGGAAAAAGAAAAATTAAATTTTCCATAAGGAAAATATTTATATTTGATTGTGTAATTAACAGTTTCATAAGTTAATGCATTTATTTCTATAAAATTGAGTTTTACAGAGAAAATAGTTATATTACTGTGTTTAAGCAATTAGTTTTTGCAGTATTTAAGACTTTAGATTTCTTTATCAAGTTATACAGCTTATATTGAAATTTTATCCCCTATGTCCATTAATGCTGCATTATTGTGTTTTGTGTTCAGAGTATTAATAAATTATTTTGATATATCTGAACTATTAAATAGTTATGAAAACATTTCAATATGCAGTAGCTCTCTTAAATTCCAATACAAAATTTTATTGTTGAATAATTATAAAAATACACAGCAGTATATAAGTATTTCAGCCTACACATTCTCGTATAATCCTATTTAGCCACTCTGTATCACTAATCTCGACCTCTTTATGTATTTAATTTGCAGTGTTGCACAGTTTTGTTTTACGTTCTATATTGTTTTTTATTTTAAAAGAAGCAAATCTTTTATTGGTAAGATAAGTTTAAAATATCCATATTTTTTACAATGATGGACCCTATGTTTAATTATGTTTTATACAATGGAAAAGAGTATTATATTTTTCAAAAGTTTTTTTTTATGAAAATACAAGGTGCATTCCTTCTTAGTTAACACTTTTATGCTTTAAAACACTTCTTGCTTAGAACACTTTTGATCTACATGTAGACAGTATTCATTAACCCTGGAAGACATCCAGAAAATTGTCTTTGTATTTAATAAAGCTTTTTTCTGTGGTTTGTTTCCAAGTTAATATTACTGATCTCATTTATTAAATATACTATAGAGCAATGTATTATATAGTTAATTATTGGATTTTGTTAGAATATATAGTAGTTATTTTTAGTGGGAAAAAATAATGTGCTTCATATTTTTATTTATAAATGTGTGAGGTTGGAAATTTTCTCAAGAACATGGTTTGAATGCATCCTTTGGTATATAGTTGCATTTTACAGAGAAATTAAATGTGCTTTAACATGATTTTTTATATTTTTTTACAGTATTAAAGAATTTAAATTTCTGTAAATCTATGCAGCTTATATACTGATAATTTGTACACTTTATTCATCAATACTGTATTTTCGTTTTCACATTCTGGGTATTATTTATGGCAAACTTGCACTCTAGTCATGACAAATTTGTGGCAAGCTTGCACTCTTGTCATGATAAATTTGTGGCAAGCTTGCACTCTTGTCATGATAAATTTGTGGCAAGCTTGCACTCTTGTCATGATAAATTTGTGGCAAGCTTGCTGCAAACTAAAATTGCTATCTGGGTCAAATCTCGCATTTGCCTAAGCAACACGGAAGGAGATCTATTACCTAATTCTAAATATTCATTTAAGGTTTTAAGTTTCTTATTCTGAGACACTTCAAACTCTGTTAGTAAACGACTTTTAAGTGCTGTGTATGGATGCGGGGGCAGTTCACACACTATATCCCTAACATGCAAAACAGTTTCATGATCCAAACCCGCGCACAAATAATCAAATTTAGGGTCTATTCTGGTACCCTCGGTTGAGTTGGGAGACGTCACTTTTCCCGTTGTTAACATGCGGAAAAAGTGACGTCTCCCAACCCAATCGGGGGTACCAGAATAGACCCGTTAGCTTGTTCCACTGTAAAACCTACTAATCTTAAACTAGTTTGAAGCTGCATAAAAAAGAGCTTAGCATTATTAATCCAAAAACTTGGAACCCTAACAGCAACTCTGTCCACCTGTCGTTCGAACCTACAACCACTTCACTCTTGCGGGTCTATTCTCTTACCCCGGTTGGGTTGGGAGCGTTTCGCCTTTCAACCGCGGGACATTAATGGCTTTTTCTCGACCGAAAGAAGGAGTCTGGGGGGTCTATTCTGGTACCTCGGTTCGTTTCGAACATCTCGTTTTACGCTAGGAAGTGACATATTTCTGCTGCGCGCGCAGCAAATCAAAGCGCTATTTTTGTTTTTGTTTCGTTTCGTATCGCCAAAAGAACAACACAGTGGAAAATGACGAATCGAACATCTGCTTCCCAATTTGCAATAATGTTGGATCACTTTCAGAAATATCCACAGATGTTAAGTGGGAAAGTTGATCCCATCTTTTCGAAGGACACAAAGGACAAGAGATGGGAAGATTTAACTTCTGCTCTTATAAGATGCATTATACTGCATCTTTCTTGCTTTCATAAGTCCATTGTTAAGAGGGGGGTTAAACCGTTTATATTTTACAAAATATACATTTATAATAATATTATACATTTATAGAACATAAATTGCAATCTTTTTTCCAATATATTGATATAATTTTACCAGTTTTCTAGAGAAAGGAAAAGTAAAACTTTTTTCCATGCCAATTATTTTAACATGAATAAATCTTATAAATTAATATTACAAACCATTTGTTTATTTTTCCAATTACATAAGAAAATAAAACATGAAAAAAAGTTATTAAATTCAGCAAGTTTTCAGAACATTAAAAAAATTACATCTTTATCAAGGAACAAGAAAAATTCTTTTATTGTCAGATTTTGCAATTACTTTGTAAATATTTGACAAATTCTTTGAATTACAACCAAAAAAAATGTAATGATATATACGGAATGAGGAAAGTCATTCCAAACTCATTGTTAAAAAAATGTTGAAATGTTACCCTAATTTAATTTAATAAAGAAAATATTAAGTAATTAAATCTTTAAATGTAATTGATCTTAGCTAATTATCAACTATCATTATTGACTATCTTGATGGAGTAGTAAAAGATTTAACTACTTTTAAAGATTTAATTACTTTAGATTGTCGTATTAAATTATTAGATTAAATTATTTAAATTCGATAAAAGATTTAACTACTTTTTAAAAAATATAAAGTAATTGATAAACTGTTCTTCAGATTGGTCAAATGGATTACATTTATCCCGATAAACCCTTTCAAAACACAATTAACGTCTTAGCAGCCTCCATTTTAAACGAAAATTTGATAAGTTCTGATTTCGAAACAACACTTCTCGCTAGCGAATAGCGTTTACGCCTGGTACAGAGCTGGCGAGAAATCGGAGTCATTTTTTCGACCGAGCGGTTGGAAAAACGGGTACAAGAACCACACTTGTCGTTAACGGACGGAAAAAGTGACGTATCCCAACCCAACCGGGGGTACCAGAATAGACCCGTTGGAATCCAAACCTTTCTTATTTTCAAGAGACATCTTAATACAATTATAAACTTCAAAAAGTCAAAAAAGTAGAAGAAACAATTTTACCGACCAACTCATTGCCTCATAGAGTTGGCACGAATAGGGTGGTTACCGACTCAAAGATTCTGCACAGCCATTATTTCCGATGGTGTTGCGGTCCGCACATCTCGAAGGTTTGTTCCCAGCACGTTGTATTCCTTGAACGGGTTACCAACTTGTCGGGAAGGCTCGAATTGTTGAACCTCGTGCACAATTACTCACAGTCAGAAGGCATTGGTGATGGGAAACAAGAAGGCACTCCAGCTTTAACAACTATTCATTTATTAAGAAGCTTGAACAATTTTGAATTAAAAGAACAATTAAAAACAGGTTAAAACATGATTAAAACAATTTCAACAAATGTACACACGATTAAGCAAACACTAATGGCTCAAACGCCATGAGGCCAGCTCCAGTCGAGGAGTGAGTGTGCAAGCGAGACTGCTCCATAGTTTTTTCTGCTCGCTTATAAAGCAGCCAAAGATCGGTTCCGCAGTTACAGTTGATGATATCAGGAGTCACCACAGATGTGGAGAATGGATGTGGGTTGTGCGGCCGCCGACAGCAATCCTGGCTTAAACCATCAAACCACCCCCTTTCTATGCGTGCAATTGACGGATGTTGCTGGACTGGTACCAAATTCCAGAGCTCTACCATACCAGTAATCATCGGAAATCTGTCGGTAGGTTAAACTAAAACTCATCGGTAAAGAGAAAGGTACCCTATTGTTATAATTTCTAGTTGAGTAGATCTCCAGCTCAGATCAATGGTCCTTCTGTACGAAGCTATCAACCGAACTTAAGCCACAGCTTTCTTTGCCTACAACTGACTTAATGAAGCCGTGTGTGAAACAGTTTGCCGTGACACATCTCTTCATACGAGGCTTCAAATACGAAGTTGGAGACAAGCTTACGTGAAGCAATTGATCTGCGGCGTCTTACTTGCAGACACGAAAAACGAACATCCAAAGTAGTTGTAGATCGTGTACTTCCATTTAACTTGTATTCATGACGCACTGTTCCTTCACTTTGATACAGGATCCACAAGAGTAAAATAAAAAAAAAGTGTTGGTATTTATGCCACGAAATATGTACTTTCGACTATCGTTGACCTCCTTTAAGAAGTCCATTGCCTGGCTTCCATTCAGATCATGTCAACTAATCTTTTTTCACAATTGGCTATTTCGATGTCTTCTTTGACATCCAAAACATGAATTCAGAAACCGCCTACAACAACCCTTTAATTTTAGATTAAACCACTTTTGGAAAAAAATATTGGTGGGTATAATTTTAGCTGCGGACTAATTTTCCATGAGCATACCTATCATGTATTTAAGTTTTGTAGTTATACGTTCTTTCTTCCCCCGAAATAGATTATTTTCCCGTTTGTTACATATGTTTTGGACGAAGGAAGATAAGCAACAAACCAGGGTAGGTTGCTGTTTTGGAACAAAATTATATATTCAAGGGGTAATAATTTCGAAGTTCCTTAAGTCATATTAATTAAAAATTTGAAACGCATGTTAAAGGTAAATAACAATTAACATCAATGGAGATTGCTTTCTAAACTTTTGAAATGGCTTCGAAAAAATGATAAATGGATTTGCAACTCATTTTGAGAAATATCTCTAAGTGGGTGCTTTTGTTCTTTTTGACAAGTATTCCGTTCAGATAAGGAAAAAATATTCCGAGCATCTTGTAATTCAAAAGTATTTATTAAAATGAAAACTCTATTTATAGTAGATGCTCAATTGATATGAATATTTTATTCATTATTCAACGTTTAATATTAATTCTATAAAGGTATGAATAATTTTATTTTTGTTAGTGTTTTCTTGTATTTCTTATATTACGTATTTTAATGAATGGTAACGAAAGTAATAGGGTTTTCCTGTTACTTATTACTTGTGAAACAGTTTTCAAACTTAGAACACTATTACCCAGATAGCAATTTTAGTTTGCAGCAAATTTGCAGCAGACTTGCACTGCAAGTGTGAAACAAGCTTGCAGCAAGTTAACGCAAGCCTCGAAGTCACCATAGGACGAACTTGCAGCAAGCTTGCATTGCAAACTCATTGCAAATTATAGCAAAAACAGAGTACGAACACAACCCAGGATAGAACTCGCGACGTACCGGTTCGGAAGCTGACGCGATAACCACTGGGCCAGTTAAACTCGGAGAGGGGAAGATAGATTTCGCTAATACATCGTTTCATTCGATTCGTATACGATTTATTTTCAACTATTCTCTTGATTTCATTAATTTTTTGAGTTGCGAATATGATTTGAAGTCAAAGAGAGAGCGATTTTCGCTAATAACTACGTTTTGTTAGTAGAATAAATTATGAAATTAGAGTTCAAAAGTAATTACTTTAAAATGGGACAAAATGTATAAGTTTATTTTTCAACAAACATTGACTGTTTTTTCGGTTTAATTTTGTTTATGAACGCTAAAATTTCAACATTAAGAAAAAGGCGATATAGTTTTCTTTAAAGTAAAAACTTTTAGTAAAAAGATGGAATTTTTTTTTATAAAAAAGTTAGTTTTTTTACAAATTATCATTGATTTATTGAATTAATAAAAAGAAAGACGGTCTAGGAGATGCTATTAAAAATCGGATGTTTTTTTAAAACAGAGACAAATATAATTATCTCTTTATGCTGTCTTTGCAGGAAGCTTGTTTTGCAAATTTGCAGCAAATTTGATTTGCAAGGGAGGTGGCGCTATTTTGTCACATCGAACTTGCAGCAAATGCGTTTCAAGCGAGGGTGGTGCTAGTTGTCACAGCGAACTTGCTACAAGTTCGTCTCAAGTTTGACGCGTCAAATTTTGCCATGACAAGGGAATATCGAGTCAAAATCAAACTTGCTGCAAACTTACGTGCTATCTGGGTATTTGCTTTATATTGAAAAATGCCACCCGTTCCATGTTGGCACCTCTGTCAGCGATCGCAATCGCCATGATTTTGATGTACGTTTTACACACCACTAGTAACATTGTCTGGATTTTGAATCTGAACCAAAAACAGGTACTCAATGGACATTTAACAGGCCATATAATCATATCCCTATTAGCACAAGATACTCTACCATATTCGTACGATATCTTTACAATGTTCTTCGGCATTGGGAATATCGTAGCAACATCGTGAAGAAATCATAAAATATCTTGTTCTAACAGAGATAGCACAGAAACCGACGATTCTTGGCGTTTCAGAAATACTACTTGCGAACATGACCATAGTATAGGGCTCGCACTATACTATGGTCATAACCCATATAGTTAAAAATAGTTTAAATGTATATTTTAGTTTCCACAGAAGAAGACAAGAACATGCTAAATATCCTTTTCGGATAGCAAATGCATAGACCTGTTATCTATAAAGATTCAAATTTATCAAACAAATGCTTACAATTTCTAGCTGAATTCATCGTCAGGAGCATTTTTGATAACAAAATAAATCCGTAACTTCTGTGTTTTCATGATGCTAATTATTAAGTTATTTCATAATGCTAATTAGTAATATCAGTATAATATTACTAATTAGCTACATTAAATTAAATATATTAATTTGAAAAAATATATATATTCATATTTAATTGATTTTTATTATAGTTTGATACTAATTTTTATATATAGTATTTTTGCAAACTTTGATACAGTTGAAAAGTCTGCTTGCATGTTGAAGTTTTAAAAATATTTTCCTAAAAATAAGAAAATAGTAATTGAAGTCATGCAGTAACATCACGTCAGTTTAAGTTGCAACAATGCTTAAAAAATCAATAAAAGAGTTTCATATTTTATTGCATCAACTAGATGTACACTTACTTCACAATGTGGAAACTTCAACTGATTTTACAAATTAGAAATCTAAATAATAAAGAATGGAACTAATTATTAAGATTACATCGACAGTAATCTTCCGATTGAACGGTATTTTTAGAATGAAACTTCTTTAATAGCGTTCGAAATATTTTCCAAGAACTTCAGGAAATCCAGGAGTGTAGTGAAGCCGGCACGCCGTTCCGCCACTGCTTTTTTTCAGTAAATATAAATATGAAAAAATTGTAAAAACGTCCTTAAGACAGCGCAGTTTTTGTCACCCAAGGTGGAGCGTTCCGGCACTGTTTTTAGAGCATCCCGACACTTATTATTTTACGACTACACCACTGATGAAATCGATCAAATTGTTCTATAATATTTTAATGGAGTTAGTCCAAGTTCATGTGACAAACATTAACCCAAATAACACACATATTTGCAGCAGGTGTGATATTTTCTTGATATTATTTTGTCATGGCAAACTTGACGTGACAAATTTGCAAGAAACATTCTGCAGAGTAAGATAGAATAATCGAACAAACCACTTACAGAAAAAGTCTGCTGCAAAGTTGATGCGTCGCACTTACACACCACGATTGCAAAAATAGTTTGCTGCAAAGTCGATACGTCCCACTTAAACACCACGACCTGGATACAATTGTATATATATGGTTTTGATCTTTGTCTCTGTTTTTAATAACATCTCCTAGACCGTCCTTCTTTTTATTAATTCAATAAATCAGTGATAATTTGAAAACAACTAACTAGGTCTTTTTACAAAAAAATTACCTTTGAAAAATTCTCCATCTTTTTACTAAATGTAGAACTCTCACTTCAAAGAAAACTATATATCACTTTTTTCTTAATGTTGAAATTAAACTTAAAAAGCAGTCAGTTTGTAGAAAAATAATAACATACTTTGAGTCCCATATTTTTAAAAGTAATTACTTTTGAACCCTAATTTCTTAATTTATTCCACTAGCAAAACGTAGTTATTAGCGAAAATCGCACTCTCTTTGACTTCAAATCATATTTTCAACTCAAAAGTAATGAAATAAAGAAGACAGTTTAAAATAAAATGTGTATATGCACGATGTATTCGAGCAATCTGTATTCGGCCATCGAGGTCTCGTTGGCTAATTGGCTAACGGGTCTATTCTGGTATCCCCAGTTGGGTTTGGAGACGTCACTTTTCCCGTTGTTAACGTGCGGAAAAAGTGACGTCTCCCAACCCAACCGGGGGTACCAGAATAGACCCGTAAGGCGGAGAGGTTCCGAAGCGAGTTGTCGGGGGTTCGAATCAATGGTTCGTCTGCGTGCTCTGTTTTTGCTATAGTTTGCTATGAGTTTCATGCAACAAGCTTGCTGCAAGTTCGACGCGTGGTGACTTCGTCGCTTCTGCAAACTTGTGAACTTGCAGTCTTGCCGCATCAAACTTGCTGCAAACTAAAATTGCTATCTGGGAAGTGAGCCGAGCAAATTTAATTTTGTAGTCCCTTGTTGGGATGACGAATATTTCACGAACTGTTATTCTGCATGGAATAACAAAAGATCACTAAAGCAATGATGAATACTGCGAGATGTGATGCAATCATCGATATGAACTTAACATCGACTGAACTTATTTCGATTAACGATAGAATGCAACAATCCATTCAGTCTGTTCAATCTGTGAAACTCGAGAGTAGAAATCTGTTCTACTGAGAAGAACACGCTTGACGGCAATTTCAAAGCCCTTCCCAAATAGCATGTACATTTGCATAAGTGTGATTTTTTCTAGATATAATCTTGTCATGACAAACTTGATACGACATGTTCGCAGCGAAATTCCTGCAAAGAAACACAGCATAATCGACCAACCCATTTTCAAAACAAGTTAGCTGTGAAGTTGATACGAAGCATTTACACTCCACGATTTCAAAACAAGTTTGCAGTAAAGTTGATACGGCACACTTATACACCACGACCTGGATACAGAATTTTATATCTGGTTTTGATTCTTTGTCTCTGTTTTTTCTCAAAAAAGATTTTTAATAACATCTCCTAGGTCGTCCTTCTTTTCATTAATTCAATAAATGAATGATAATTTGAAAAAAACTAACTAGGTCTTATAAAAAAATTACCTTTGAAAAATTCTCCATCTTTTTACTATATATAGAACTCGCACTTCAAAGAAAACTATATATCGCCTTTTTCTTAATGTTGAAATTAAACTTAAAAAAAACTGTCAATGTTTGTTGAAAAATAATAACATACTTTGTGTCCCATATCTTTAAAAGTTATTACTTTTGAACCCTAATTTCATAATTTATTACTCTAGCAAAATGTAATTATTAGCGAAAATCGCTCTTTCTTTGACTTCAAATCATATTCTCAAAATTTTTTTAAAAATTATTAAATCAAGAAGACAGTTAAAAATAACTTTTGTATAATAATCCCAGCGGCGGACTGGGTCGGAAAATAGCGGTTGCCAGCAGTCAATAGGGTCCCACTCATATCAGATATGATATTTTTTCTGTATATAATTTTTTTAAATTTTATTTATTATAAATATAATAAATTAAAAGCAATAAATGGACATGATATACTATACGAATTATTACATATTGTTGTTATCTAAAAAGCTGTTATATATACTAGTAGTTCTGTGAACAGTAGACCTCGCCCCCCTCAAAAAAATTCTTCTCCCCATTTCAGTCTTTAAAAGTTTAGCCATTTGTTTTCCGAATTCAAATTATTTGCGCAAGTCTCTGCTGTTATCATTATTGATTAAAGTACAATTAAATGTCTGCTTTTATCAATATTAACAAAATCGCAATAAAATGTAATTTGTTATTATTAGAGGTATCTTGGATGCATTATGAAGTTTCGTTTGGCTACAATCGTTGGAAAAACACAACATTACATGAAACGTAACCATTTAAGTGTCTACCATATTGGAAACGGAATAAAAAAATACGGTCGTTTTCGCCGACATCAAAGAGACTTCATGTCAAATGCAAAGAAAATCGAACAACGCATTTGATCGCGACAAAACAAATAAACAAACGGACTGAATTAGACAAGTCAGTAAATTACTGACGAACAAACTGTTTTCGCTCGAACGGTCTAGTGAAAACAGGACCTCGCTTCGCTAGTCAAATTACTAATTAAAGTATACATGTATTATCACATATTATTTAAAGTAAGAATTACCAAATACAAAAACAAATTTATGATTGAATTTTAAATAATTTTTGATGGGTGTATAGCTTACTGTTATTTTGAGAATTTTTTAACCAAACTGAAATTATAGAGCTAACCATGTACCAAGTTCAACAAATTTAAAGAATACTTCTTACTTTAAAAGATTAACAACTCAAAAGTGCAGAACTCAGTAAGCGCTTGAGTTTACTAGATATCTAGGCAGCTGTCGAGTTTACTAAATGGTATGGCAATAATTACTTCTGCATCCAAATCATCTAACAATTCCTTTCCAATAGATAGCAATAACAGAGGATTCCAAGTTCTCTTCAGAAAATGAACTTCTAAATATGTTCTTTATCTTTAGCTTTGAAAAACAGAATTCACTAATATCATTAGATCATTCATTACGAATACTAATATTATTACAAATATGCTTTGATATCTCAAAAATGGATTTCACTCCTTACAGATAAAGTTCTTTTAATATATTTTCAATCGATGCAGGGCTATTAAGAACAGGAAATGTAAAAACAAGCATAATGGTCGGCACAATATAGAAACCCAACTTAACCATAATCGGTACTCTCAGCTGAACTAAATCTAAATAATGAAATTATTCCAACTAAATTCTAATGAAGAGAAAGACTCATGGATAATTAGTATTTATTAGTTATTAGCGGTTATTCTTAGCATTGGGATTATAATCCCTCACACACGTTGTTTACAAATCCCTTTGATAAAAGAATGAGTGTATGGATATACTAATATTTAATCATATTTGGTGACGATTTTAGCAAAACGGTTTGCAAGCTCCACAGAGAAGGAGCACTTTTTCTCTGCGACGAGATCATTGATATATTTGCTTTCCAATACATTTTGATCCAGATGAGACTGACAAAACTTTAAATTCAGAAATTTAGTTTTGGACATCCTACAAATTTGTATTTGATTTTAGTACCTTTTAATGTAAGGAGGGAAGACAAACTCTCAGTGATGATTTTTATTTTGACTTCATTCTTCAAGGTCCACCCTACCCTAAAATTAAATTCTAATAGTTCCCTCTACAAAGCTGGATTAAATGAGTTCAAACTAAAACAAGGAATTGATAACAGCATAGCATTTTATTTTTAGATACACACCAAGAATTCAAAGTTGCCACCAAATCTAATACCAATAAATTTCTCAGGGGTTAAAATCAATTTCCCGAGTAAAATAACGAAAATATTATGAAAAATATCTGATTTTAAATTCTTTAGGTTAAATTTTTCTTATACGGTTTTAGCGACAAAGCGTGAAGAAGAAATGTTGTCCATTAGTAGGTAATTTTTTTATAAGAGTGAGGGAAGGAAATTCTTTTAACGATTATTAGTTTAGTGATTTGTAATAATAATATTTTCGTAATTTGTCATTAAATTTATATCATTACAAAAATAATTTTTTGAATTTCTAAAATAATCAAAAAATCATTCTTCTGAATTGAGTTTAGATTTCATGGGAAAACAACAAAATCTTGCTCAATTTTTAATAACTGAAATTTTAATTAACTACAGTACTTTGAAAAGTTGACAGTGATTCTCCTTTTGTTTTAAAGAGCACATGCGAAAAATTTCATCAAGTTTGGACAAAAGCTGCAGATTTTTATAAAAGACGAACAATTCCTCTTTACATGTAAAGAACTAAATTTTTGTACTAAATCAATTTCAAACAATACAGTTGAAAACAAGAAAATTATAAGTTAAAGATGCATTTTATTTTTTAAGCAATAAAATCTAACAAGGAGTACCATAGTCTTACTTCTATGGTTTACTTCTGATCATGCTTTTGTATGCAAATGTCAATAAATAATAAAAGAGAATGTATGTGTAGGTTGTTGTCTGTCTGTTCATGTTCTACAGTCCGTTGAATCTAGAGCCACCAATATTGGTACAAACATACTACAAGAGCATAGAAATATGCATCTCGGAAAGTTTTTAAATTTTAATTAATTAAAAATTAAGCAAGAATTGGGAATTTTTTCAACTATAACTCAAAAAATATTTTCACATAAAAATAATTTTTATACATTATTAAATTTCAAAATTTTTAACTTTCAATATGATGCCAGTTTAGTTGCTGTGCAATTTTTTCCTTAATTTTGCAATTTTTAAAAAATATTTTTAAGCATAATATTTAATAATACTTTGGAATGTTGTAATGAAAGTCAATCAACTTTAATTGCTTCAAATCAATAAATCTTATATTTGTCTCCTGATAAAGAAGAAGCATGCTATATAATTATATTTTCATTTACGATATAAAAACTGTTTAAAGCAATAAATAGCATTCCATTTCACCAGATTTTTAGTCCAATTTCTTCTTTCCTCATTACTTCAAATAAATTTACTTTTTAGACATATTTACAATATTATTATTATTATAGATTTAATTTTTAGCAATGATCTTAAAACTCATCTTTCCTCTTACGTAAAGAAAGTTTATCCTGGAAATTATATTATTAATTTTGTGTTTAATTAGGTTACATATTCACTCTATAATTAGCTTAATAAAGTGTAATAATTGTAATTTAAATTAGAATTATGCTTCACCAATAAAAAAAATAACTTCATTGACTCTCAAGACTCTTAGCCTTTTTTTATCTTCTAAACGTAAAAACCTAAGTCATGAATTTCATCAGATGCGAAACATCTACATCAAAATTTAGTTCAAATATAAATACATTTCCTGTCCACTGTTTTTCAATTTTTTAACTAATTTATTTCTTGGTTTTTTTTGTAACAATTAATGGCTTCAGCTTGCCAAAAATTAAATAAGTTGGTGAATTTAAAGTTGACTGGCATAATTTAATCCATACAGTTAATAAGATGAATTATTCAGCTGTTCGCCGAAAGCTGTCAGTATTTAATACTAGAAAAGCAATGTAAAGATAGGAAAAACTTCAGTTCACCTCTCTAAGTCTTTTTCACCTTTTCTAAGATATGCTATGCATTTTCTACTCTTTCTTTGTTGACTGAAAACAGGAATACCACTCCCCACACCCACGAAAGAAAGGGCCCTTTACCGCTTTTACAACCTTGTTAACATAACCAAAGAAGCACTGCCACAGCCCCCACCTCCAAGAAAAAGGCGAGTGTTCCCTTTTCACGGATGCCATTTTGTCAAATTACATGATTCCCCCTCCCCTTGTAAGTTTCAGAGGGTCCGAAGTAGACTATTTTCTTTGTTCGCTTCTCCGTCAGTTTTACTACAGTAAAAAGCACTATCAACAAAAAAGAATGTTATTTAGACATTTCCAAGGACCTCAGCCTTCCTGCTCAGAGGGGTCACTCTTCCGTTTTGCCGGGGGTAATATGAGTGGTCATTGCGTCCCGACCTTCCACAGAAAGAAAAGGTTGTGTTAAGAATATAAAACTATTTGCTATTTTGCTTGCTTTAGAAAAGACGCAGTAATTTTTCTAGAAAAAAAATTCTTCCCTTTCTCTCTCTTTCACATACACAGATCCTGGGGGACCATGTCAGCTTATGTTTAAGGGGCCCACTTGCCATCGGGCAAGCTGGCAACCTGGCCAGTCCGCCACTGAATAATCCTCGCCATCTTCGCCGAGCGAGGATTTGCTGGTCTAGTGGTTAGGTCGACAGGTTGGTAACCGAGATTTTCGGGGTTCGAATACAAGGTTCGTATGCGCACTCTCTTTTCCCATCTCGTTTGCAATGAACTTGAGGCGACAAGTTTGCTACAAGCTGGTCGCGTGGTGATTTCGAAATTTGCTTTAACTTGCTGCAGTCTTGATATGAACTTGCGGTTCCGATGTTTCAAACATCCCAGGTAGCACAGAAATATTATATATTTGCACAATGTTATACAATATTATGAACACCGAGGAACACCGAATACTGTAATAAAGTATTGTATTGTATGTATCAGTATTTCCGAGATAAAAAAATTTCACTAATAATATAAAAACAATGTTTATTTATAAAAATCTTCATTTTAACTCAGGATATCACTCGATTGGAGGTTTTATTACAAATACACCACTGGAACAATTATTCTTTAAGATGCTGAATATTATATCATACTATACAATACAATGCACATGATATTTTGATTTTTACATTAATCTGCATTGGTCAATATTTTAAGGTGAAGTTATTCTTATGCTCGACAGATGGCAGCATGAAAATACAATAACACTTTATTAAACAGTATTGAATGATACTTGTGAAAAAGTATTTTAAAAAATGTTCATTTGAATAATAATGTTTATATAGTCATTTTGTTTTACTGTATATAAAAGGCGGGCCGGATTCAGCTAATGAAGTTAACCATAAAACAGCTCTCACATTTGGCTTATCTATTTGTTCTGTGAAAAAAAATTGAGTGTTATTCTCATCGTAAAAATATGCTCGTGATTTTTTGTTGTGAATCTTGTATTTGATTTTCAATCAATACTGTAATTATAAATGTTAAAGGCCTCTCGTAATACATTGAAAGAGGAATAAATAAATTTCAAAATTCTTTTAAAACCTTTCAAACATATTATTATAATTACTTTTAAACCTCATTGCCTTTTAATTTATTAAATTAGCAAACTTAGATATAAGAGCTAAAATTGCTTCCTCTTTGACTTCTAATTTCATTTTGAACTCGAAATTGTAACGATAAAAGATAATTTAACTAAGAAAACTATTCAGATTAATTGTGAATGAACATAAAATTTCATAGAGATCCGAACTTTGTAATTACATTTTATTATCATCATTTACGCTCCCTGGTGTAAGTCTAGCTGGTTCAGAGGTAAGGTTCCTGCTTCGCATGCCGAAGGTCCCTGGTTCAAAGCTCACTGTAAGTAGAGGTGTTCAAAAAATCGCAAAGTGTTACCCAAAGTTCAGCACATTGAAATTAAGTGATTAATATTTTTTCATGCCTCTAAAATGTATTTTTAAAATATTCACTATAATGTTATATTATATAATATTATTCAGTATAGTACAATATTATTCAATATGGTATAATTTTATACAGTATTATATGACATTATCCAATATTATGAAAAAAACATTGTACAGTATTGAAAAAGTCTTACGTTTTACACTGTTTCAATATTGGGAAAAATATTGTACAATATTACTTTCTCGAATTTTATGATATAAGACAATATCTTGTGCTACGTGGGATTGCTATATGGGTTGCTGATTCACTTACCAAGAAAAGACTTCCTAAGCAATCCCAACACTACTTAGTGACTATATACAACAAAATCTCTCCCCTAATGTGAAGACAGACGCTCTTCTGAACACGACAAATTAGAGAAGTGGTCGCCTTTCAAGGCAATAAATCTGCTCCCTGTCGCAAGTCACATGGGTTGCTTGCGGCAGGATCTTTCCCATGCTCATAATGCGATGCCATAGGTATCGCTCCCTTCGTAGGCATAAAATTTCATAAAGCATAAAAAAAATTCTATAAATGACTTGGAAACTGAAGAGAGTGGTTATTCATTTTTCTCTTCTATTTACAGAATCCTGTAATCATATGAAACCGCATTTCACAATAAAAGGCGTATTTTGCTGGAAACGATTGGAAACTACGAAAGGGGCGGGAGTAGCTTTTGTGATTTCTATTTGTGGTTTACTAATCTTCTTTTTATAAGCATCTAAAAGCAATTTTTGCAGACGCTATCAGTTGATGGTATACAGAGTTAAAATTTTGCATAAAGTATAATCAAGAGAAATGAAAATTTTTAATTTTAATCAAAATACTTTACATTTAATAATAGTTTTTGAAAACTGTGATTGGGATTGAAATAACAGTTATCTGGAATTTATATTTGAAAATAACAATGGCAAAAATATTTTATATTAAAAAAAAATCGATGTTTGTGTATGGATGGACGAGTTCTCTGTTTTGTTTACTTATAACAAACCTTGACTTTATTTGCATAACTTTTGGCCTTCCGCTTTGAAGACTTACGGGTGTATTCTGGTACCCCGGTTGGGTTGGGAGACGTGGCTTTTTCTGTACGTTAACAACGGGAGAAATGACGTCTCCCAACCCAACCGGGGTACCAGAATAGCGGGTCTATTCTGGTACCCCCGGTTGGGTTGGGAGACGTTACTTTTCCGCACGTTAACAACGGGAAA